>APFE030279690.1:56513-67188 GCA_000404065.3 Pinus taeda
TATGACGTGAAGCCCTACTGTCTACATACCAGATACTAGTAGATGCTCCGCTAATCGAGGGAAAAGCCTGCTCCCTCTGAACCTGTATGGCAGGTGATCCTGCACTAGAGGACTCACACATAGTGAATGGAAACTCCCGGTCAAACGACCTGCAATGTCCTCAATCTCTGCTGATGCTGCCAAACTCTGGTCCTTCCCCTTCTTCTTCTTCTTCTCCGGACACACAACTGCATAGTGTCCCATCTTTTGACAATTCCAACACTTCACCTTGGAATAGTCCTTCTGTGTGTTTACATGTTTACCTTTACCTTTGCCTTTGCCCCCACCACTGCTTGTGGAAGCCTGCTTCTTCCCTTTGCCTTTCTTGCCTCCTGCCACCAGTGCTACATCCTCATCCTGCTCAACTGGCTTGGCTACCCCAAGTTGACCTTTCCTGATCTCTGTCTGAATGCAATCATCCCAAAACCTCTCCATGTGGGAAGTGTCTCACGAGCACAAACCCCATCAGCAAAGTTCATCCATGAACGGGGAAGGCCATTCACTGCAATCCGCACCAACTCAGTGGGTTGAATGGCCTCTCCAATTGCTGCCAACTCATCTCTCACATTAGTAATCTTTGTGAGATATCCAGTTGCACTATCATTACCCATCTTAATGTTTTTCAGCTTCTCCTTCAGGACCATTTTCCGGTTCTCATTGGTACTCTTGTAGAGATTGGACAATGCTGTCCACATCTCATGGGCATTGCTCTTTCCTCTCACATGAGGAATGCAATGGTCTTTGATTCCGTCTAGAATCGATCTCTTACCCTTGTTGTTCTTTTTATTATAAGCCGCCAACTAAGTAGCATCAGTAGGCACAACAAGAGGGTTCTGTGTGGTATGCACCATGATATCCAAACTTCTGCCTCCTCAAAGATACTCTTCATTCTCTCCTTTCAAACGCTGTAATTTGTATGCCCATCCAATCTATCCTCCACCCTCAATCCCAATGACATCTTGCTGTCCTAAAACTGAAAAATAGCACTGTTGTGGTAAAGATAAAACCGCTATTTGTGAAAAAATCAGCTTGCTGGAATTTTCTGAGTGAAAAATCAGCAGCTGTAATTTTTCTCCTTTGCGGTCCCAAACTGCTCTTCAGCACTCAACTTCTGATACCATGTAAAAATTTTCTGTTTTCTCACCCCAGTTTTCAGTTCCACCTTATTTCTCCAAAATAATTAAATGCCCTTTCCCATATCCATACATTCAACAACTGGAAAATAAATTTTGCTGAAAACACAAATTCTGGAAATTTTACAGAATGTTGGAAATTGCAGAAATAAAAATCAGCAGTAAAAAACAGCGATTAAAACACATTTAAACACAGATTTTTGGTCAATGTGACCCTGGAAAAACCCCCTATAACTCTTGGGGAAAACCAATTCGAAAACTTCTTTTATTTCTGGAAAATGCTTTTTATAGTAAGAGAAATATTCAACAAAAATTAGCAAGCAAACTTTTACAACTTATCTCAGCCTTGTTGAAACTCAGCCTTGCTGAAACTCCGCCTTGCCGAAACTCCGCTGTACAGACTCGCTGAAACTCAGCCTTGCTGAAACTCCGCCCTGCTGAAACTCCGCTATACAGACTTGCTGAAACTCAGCCTTGCTGAAACTCCGCCCTGCTGAAACTCCGTTGTACAGACTTGCTGAAACTCCGCTGTACAGACTTGCAGCCTCCTTCTCCTCACTGTCCAGAAATCTCCCTTGCTCTCTTGCTCTACTTCTCCCAATCTGCTCATGAAAGAATGAATGATCTTTTCCTCCTTTTCCTCCCTTAATCCAACCCTAAGTGACTTTTGGGTGATCCTTAAATCCAATGGCTGAAATAGATTCAGATCTATGGCTGAGATTAAATGCACATTTAAATCTCTCTTTCTATTTTTTAATTCGCCCCACTTTAATAAAGACCCACTTAGTCATTTATTTCCAAAGTCACTTTTCCTTTCTAATCTTTCATTGACTTTATAAAAGTCACTTTAAAATTAGACTTTAGTAACTTTATCACTTAAAGTCACTTTTAAATTAGATTTGACTTTATAAAAATTATAAAGTCACTTTAGGAGAAAAATTAAATTCTTTTTGAACACTTTTCCTTAGGCCAAAGATCAAAGCCTAAGGGAACCACCTGTCCTCCGGTACCAAATTTCAACAGTCACCTCATCAATGGATTGCGCTATTGATGTATGCTCTAGCCTCTCCACTAAGATATCAATCGGAGTGGTCATGGGAGTCTCCAACAAGGATGACTCCTACATCACACTGGGTGTATCTACGTGCTCCCTACAATCTAGTGTGCCCTCAACCTCCTCCTCAGGCTCTTGATATCTAAAGCAAGGTCTCCACCTACAAAAGTGCCCCTTGTGGTCACCCTCTAAATGTCCCTAGTTTTTTCCACTGTCCCCATATGATTTAGATGGATGCATCCTGACCTATGTATCTCTAGTGTCTCTGTTGAAAGGGTGAGGATGGGTCTGGTCTGTCACCCTCCTCAAGTGGGCCAACCTCTCATCGTCCCAAACGATTCCACCTAAAAAATTTTGAACACTGAATTTCCCTTGAGCCATGGGTTTGTCGATGGTTTCACCCGTCACTGTGCATTCATACACAATCCTCCCATTTTCTTGTTGGCTACCCACAACTGGGCCAAGATCAAGGCTCTGATACCACTGTAATGTTCCAAATGGAAAATTAATAGCGATAATCAGGCAAATGTAACAAATTCAACACAATAAAAATGTACACAGGTCAGAGAACCAGAAATGAGCCAAAAACACGCCAAAATGGGCCAATTTTATTATATAGCTGAAGGAGTACAAAATAGATTGGAGTGCACCTGGGCTTGGTTAGAGCAAGCTACAAGCCCCAGGTGGATGAATATCATCTTCCCAAACGATGCAGGAAGCTCCCCAACAAATCATTGTGCTGGCCCTTGAAGAAGTACACTGTTGGATGAGTTGGGACCCCTGTTTGATCCCTCAAATCTTCCCAGAAAATTCTTCCAAATTGTTTATGACATCCTTGTCAAAAACATAGAAAAACCCAGAAAGGGTTCCATCTGGGACCCAAAATTTTAGCTCTTTCCTCTCCACTGGGTGCTAGAGAATTCTTCTATTTGGAGCACCAAAACTTTCCCAAAAATTTTGCAAAAGTAGGAGCCAACTACTTGACCCATGACCGAAAAAACCCAAAAATGTTTAAGCTAATCTCGATTCCCCAAAATTACCCAAAATTGGTACTACTCCCTCCTCAGCAGAGACTGCGTCCCTAATGGCTCTATTTGCTGCAAACTCTCCTTATTTTTCCTCAATTTGCAATAGGAATGTTATAGGAAATTTTCCCAGATGTAGGGGAAAGGTTTTACATCAAATCCCAACACAAGATAGCTGAACCTAGCTCCACAAACAAGTTATCCACTGACCACTTACGCAGGCCCTAGGAAGATAAATTCGTTCCCCTCAATAGTAGTCACCTCAACTCCAAAACATTCCACAAAGGCTGAGCTCTCCCTCAAGCAACTCCATTGATTTTCTCTCGGCAAAATACCCTTGGAAGCTAGCTGAAATGAGTGGTATGATTTCTCTACTGTGTCCTCCATGGAGTACGAATTGGTTGAATGAATCTGCTGAAATAGGCTGCAATACTCCACAAGCCTCTCACCAAAATAGAAATAGCTTTTCTTCCTAGGGTGGCACTCGAAGTCCACCGAAAGAAGGGTGAATTCTCTCCTTGGAGAACTTTGTGCTAAGTAGCACTAGTCGCCTAGCTAAACAAATTGAACAACAAAGAAAATATATGAGTGAACAAAATACCCCAATAACTTCTATGCTCCTTCCATTTATAATTTCTTCTTGCCTCCTCATGTGGGTCCCTCCATCCAATATTTCGGCCTCCTTCTCTTAGCAATTCAATTTTCTTAAGGGGTTCGAATTCCCCTTTCTGGGTTGCACCCATGTCCCACTACCAATTTAATTTCCTTTACTCTAATGTTGGTGGCCTCCATCTCTCCAAAGATTAAGTGAAGATTCCCTCCACCCACTTTTCCTAAGTTTACATGCCAAAATATTTCCCAACACCCAATTCCAAAAATAGAAATTCATCTTAGAAAAATTAATTTAATTAGGGACATTATAGATATGGTTGATCCAAATTGGCAGGTATAGTGGGTTGTAGATTTAATGGTATCCCAACACACAAAATACTTTCACCCTCATCCATACTCGTCGTTGTGAAAAATGAAGAGGCAGTCTTCCAGAGATCTGCATACATGTAAGTTCTCACATGGCCCAGATCCATAAAGAAAACTTCATAAATCCGCGAAAAGGAAAATACTTGACTGATATTAACAAGGCTGTCTTCCAGTTCCCTAAAGACCAGAGCCAGATCTGCATAGAGTGCTCCACTCCAAAAGAAATACATGCCGCACTAGAGTGGTCCACTCCAAGAATGAGCTCATGCTTAAGAGAGCGGGAATATTTTTAACCAGGAGGCCAACAGAAGTGGCCTTCTGCAACCACCAGACTGATCTATACCCACCTACCTCCCGATCTGAAGGAAAACAAGTTGGGACTGGCATGCAAATGATCCCTTTTACGCCCTCCAACTTGGATCTGCTTTTGCCATAGGTCAACAGGATCTCCACTTTGTAGGAAACCTACCAACAATGTCGCCATGACCATCATTGACCTGCTAAAGCTTTGCAACTACACCTAAAATCCATTTGTCGGCGATTGGATTCTTCAAGAAGTTCGTCAATATAGACCGATTCGCCCCATGTAGACAATGCTTACTCATATTTGGAAGGTTGTAGCCTTCGTGACCTTCAATGACGTTAACTAAAGACTATATGCAACACAATACCCTAGCCATCTCTGCTCCCTTCCTCCTTTAAGATATTATTATAAAGTAGAAGAGAAGTTTTATTAAAAGGTGTTAAAGCCTCAAGGCATAAAAGGTTTTGAAGTATAAATAGAATTATAAAAAAAATATTAAAAGAATCATTTATTATTGACATTAAAGTATTATCAACAAAGCAAAATGGAGTATAAGACGGAAGATAAAGGAAGATTTTTAGAAACCTCATGTAGCGCTGCTCCAGTGCTATTTAGAATTAAGGGGACTCTTATAGCAAAAGATGTTACTATTTCTATCTCTTGTTGAAGGAAAAAATTATATACATTCTAAGCTCACAAACCAATTGGTCATTCATGAGCCAAATATAATTAAAGAAGTAGATGGTCGATTTACAGCTAAATATTGGGGATTATACTTTTATATCTCAATTCTTTGTTCGATCCCTATGGGAGGATCAGGGTGATGTTATTCTAGGTTCACCATGAATGGAATCCTTAGGATCCTTTATCCTAAATATGAAGAAGAAATTTTTAACATTCCCTACAGGATGAAAAAGATAACACTACAGGACATTACGTTGAAGTCAAATTCAGTAACACCAGAAGACATACAATATCTCAAAACTAATTTTTTCAAGAAAGTAAAAAAACAATACAAAATATGCAAAGGGAAGTTGAATAAATCACCACTGAAAAAACTGAAAATCTTTTTCTGCTTAAAGACCATAGTGAAAAATTATTGACGCAAATTAAGAAGCTTAAGAAGGATAAGAAGTCGTTGGAAAACAAGGTACAACAACTTATTGAGAATGAAGCATTGAAATCTTCAAATTTAGAAATTCAAGTTGAAGAAAAACAAATGAATATCAATCCAGTGAATATCACAACTCAAAAAGATGACAAGCTAGTTGAAGTAAAAATATATTTTGATGTTGTAATTCAAACAATGAAAAATCCAAATGAAGATTCTAAAGTTAATTGGGAAATTGCCAAAATCAAACCACAAGAACTCTTTATCAATATCCAAATCACAAAAACAGACAATTCAATTAATCTACATATATGTATCACTCCGAACAAAAACAACAAACTTATGTTCCAAAGACTACTAATGTCAGTACAATTCAGTGTTGTGATAAAAATTCACACGAAGTATCCAATAACTACAAGATTCCACAAAATATCAATTTAGGATGGTCAAATCCCTAAATCCCTTTGACAATTTTATTTCACTCTGAAGATCCTATCATCTTGTATCATCAAAGACAACAACTTGAATATTTCTGAAAGTTGCAAGTAGATTACAAGGCAAAGAAACAAGAGGACACTCCTTATCAGCAATAAACTTTGAGGACAAAGCTTTTTGAAAAGGAAGACGATGTTATGAATAAAATATATATAAAAATAATATAAATATAAATAATAATGATAATTATAATAATGATTAATTAATTAGTGTTTGTATAGAAGCGGTATGTCTCTAAGGACATGGCGGTTTATGAAGGGACCTGCCTAGGTATGTACGCAGGGCTTCATTTGTAACATTCTTATCATCTCATATCTCATATCTTTTGTACATATCTTATATAAATATATTTGTCCTATCATAGATATTTATATATTTCAGATATTTCAAATATTTTGTTCCATTTATGAACTTTGTTTTTCATAACACCGTCTTTACATCCCATACAATTCAAAAATACCACACTGACGGGGCACCTTCCTCTGCATAGAAGAGCGTGAGAATCAGGTTGAACAATAGCTGATTTTATTCTTAATGGAAGAAGAATCTTGTGGCTGGTCCCATACATAAATCTAGAGGAAGTGACCATTTGTTTTCTTCCATTGACACCAGTCATATACCCACCATCGTCATCACATCTCTTAACAAGTTTCATAAACACGCACTCCTATTTTATAGTTGTTACTTCCCAATGGGCTTTTGATAACATACATGATTATGTGGTAATGTAACTTATAGTTGGTTACATGTAGGGTTCTGCAGGGTTTCATGGTTTCCAAAGAGGAACTGAAAGCATCTCGTGGTTTCCCGAGGCTTATATATAAATGGATGTACATATTCTATAATGAATAGACCTCTGCGATACAATAAAACATATTGTGCAATTGGATTCATTTCTTACGCAGAGAGTAACAACCCAACACTAAAAGTGGAACCCCAGGATTAGAGTGGACAGAAGATACAATAAAATATATTGTGCAATTGGATTCAATTCTTAGATAGAATTAACAACCCAGCGCTAAAAGTAGGACACCGAGATTAGAGTGGAAAACCCCTACCATGGTTAAAACTCCCATCAGAACACAATTACATTTTGTTGTATCAAAAACATACAATGGATTACATTTGTACAATGTGACATCCTTTAATACTCAATTGAAGGGACACTGAAGACACCAACAGTCATAGCAACTTCATAACATTAGTAACACTTCAATATTTTCAACAAATTAAATACATTGGTAATATCCCAGTATTTAGTGGATATTAGTTATTGATAAAATCTGTCATTTGGTCTGAGAGTAGAAACTAAAACGGTTTCTAATAGATATGATGAGTTTATTTTCCTCCAAAAATAAGGAAACAAATTAATAGTCAAGACCTAAAAGCATATGAAACTAATAGAAATCTGACACTAAGGTTTCCAGATTGTATCAACAGGAGCTTGACCTGTAACCATGAGTATTATAGGCGTTTTCCTCCCTTGGAGAAAAAAAATGAAAAGAAGAAGATATTTACAACTGTCCCAACTAGAAAAGGTGTTTTCCGTATGCTGTGATGAGTTTAGTTTCCTCCAAAATAAGGAAACAAATTCATGGTCAAGACCTAAAAGCATATGAAACTTATAGAAATCTGACACTAAGGTTTCCAGATTGTATCAACAGGAGCTTGACCTGTAACCATGAGTATTATAGGCGTTTTCCTCCCTTGGAAAAAAATATGAAAAGAAGAAGATATTTACAACTGGCCCAACTAGAAAAGGTGTTTTCCGTATGCTGTGATGGGGATGAGTCCATCTGCTAAGAATCTATGTAAACTGACAGTGTCCGGGTCCATCTCGTGAAGGCATTGTGTATCCGTAGACAGATCATGAACCAGTGTCCATAAAATTCCAGTGTGGGCATTGAAATCACCGAACGGAACTATCTTCTTCATTTTCTGACTTGGTTTTCTGCCAGATATTCTGATAGTATTTACTATTTAGTACCACTACCTCCTGCAACAAAATCTGCTAATTTTTTTTTAGTTTTTCTATTCAGCTAAACTTCTTGCAGTTTGGTATTTGATTTAATTTTCGTCAGTACTTTGAAATACATAATCTAACTGTAGCTTCCCCTTCCTGTTTGCATGTATGTCAACAAGTGGTATGCCAACTACTAAATGTTTTTTAACATGCTTTTATGTATGAGATGTTCATTTCATAGCTGGATTACATCCCCTCCTATTCTTCTTCCCACCATTTTTGTACACAATCATTTGTGATTTATAGTGGCTTTTCTCTTATTTGAATGAGTTAATTGTGAGATAGAAAATCGCGCTATTTTTTTCTCTCAAGCACTCATAGAGAAACCATGTAATGCATATGCATCTTTACTTGAATATGTTTTCTATAAAACGCTTAGCAACTCTCTTTACAACCAAATATGTTTCCAATTGGCATTTTGAGATAAAAGTTTCTCATATTATATATTTTAATGGTCCTCGTGTATCCTTGAATAGGATATGGAATAACGAAAAAAATAAGCCTCTTAATCTATTTTCTCTGTTTTCCACTTTCATCCCAAATCTTGAACTTTTTATACAGCCAGAGCGCATAAAGATTGCTAATAAACAACCCAAGATTTTCAGGACAGATTAATGAAGTAAATATGAAAGGATTTGCTAGCATCAGCTTATGATTTATGCTCTTCGTACCCGTATAAAGGGTGATTCAGAATTGTATATTCACCTTAATGACTGAAACTCCAGTACTAAGACTCGGTTTCTATGGAAATATGCAGGCTAGTTCAAGGGGAGACGACATGTGTCTCTTTTTTGTTTGTTGCAATCCTAATTGTGGTTATCGATGGAGGGAGTGAGCAATTATAGAACCAACTAGAAAGCTAAATCAATTTATTTTGAGACGTAACCTTCAAATTATGTAGATTTGTACATCATGTTAAAATCAGCTTTGCTTCTCAACGACAGAATTCATCAATTTATTTATTTCGAGATGTGAGGTTCAGATCATAAACGTGTAGATTTTGTACATCTAGTTAAAATCAGCTTTGCTTCCCAATAACAGAATTCTTGATAGTGTGATTAATGGGGATGGACGTACGGGAACTTAAGCAGTAGGCAACAACATGCTTCCCCTTTGTAAATGAACAAAATTCATGGGGTCAATGGAATGTATGCTTTTGTTTGAGGATGCAATGCTTTGATCTCAGAAGTAAGTTGAGCTGTTTGTAAAATGGATGGTTATATCTCATGTTTCTTTGCAAGGTAATAATATAAAACATATTTTTGATAATAACAGATTTAATATTGATAATCTCTATTCAAGTTAGTAGCATTTGTTAGGGCCATGGGTGGTTAAATCGTTTGATTTGAATAACTGGCAGAGGTCAATAAAATTACAAAGTAGACAGAGTTGATTAAAACTCCATGGCAACGCAGATTAATTTTATCTGAGGATCTGTTGAAATTGAATTGAAGTTAAAATGCAGTTTCCAAAACGATAAACTGTTTAGAATAACCCATTGTACATGGTCATGTGAAAGCATAATTAAGAAGTCCATTGCGGCAGCAGATTCACGCTAAAGTACTGATTACCTAAGCAAAAAATATTTGTTTACCAACCATAATTGTATTTTTATTCTTGAAGACATTAAACAAAATATTGCATTGTGATTGGAGAGTGATGATTTAAATTGGATTGGTTATATGTTGCAGTGTGTTTGAGAGTGATTGTTTAAATTGGAGGGGTTATTTTATAGAAAACTCTGAAAAGAGATATATTATTTGAAGCAGAAGTCATAATAGAATAAGAATATAGAGATAAATAGTTGGTATCCTTTGCTTTTTAGTGTAATATATCATAAAATAATGTATCTTTAATGTTTTTAATTTTTTTTTTCAATAATCACACATTTTAGTTTTACTGTAAATGTTTCCATCACTGATGATACAATTTAATAATATTTTATCATAAATTTCATAGTTATAGAAATAGTTAATATTATAAAAATAATCATTTTGATTTTTTAAATTGTTAGAAGTGTAGTATATCAAACTCACCTGGTTTCAAATTAACTTGTTTCCTTGCAGTGATATACAATGCCATGCCATGGTCATCTAGAAATAGGCTAAAATAATAAAACATGTATTTAATCATAAAACTAGATTATTTCTAAGAAATGATTTACTTATATTAGTGTTCAAAGTACATAAGTTATAAATTGCAATTAAGATTTTTTTTATTTTTCTATTTCTCACTTAGATTTTGGTCAACTATATATATCTTTTAACCTTCTAATTTCTATTTGGCATTTGGTTAAATGATTTGTAAATTACTATGAATATTTCACTCGAATGGTTCATCACAACAAAGATGATAAAATAATTGAAAATGATACTATAAAGGTTATTTTTCTTTTAGATATCAAATTCATTAATAGCTGATTTTCTGCTTAAATGAATAAAATAGTTGAAATGTGATAAATAGAGAAACATAAAGAAATACACACACACCATGTGCAATAACAAAAGTTTTAT
>APFE030279690.1:92808-108394 GCA_000404065.3 Pinus taeda
TACTTGTTTGGTTTTGTAGTCTTGGAGAGTTAATTACTCTCCTACTCCAAGACACTAGCCTGATCTATATTGGTGCTTCAGAGCCCTAGTAAAAGAAATTTTTCTAAGTTGATTTTACTTTAAGCGTTAGTTTTATGGCTTTTCTTTAAGACAAAGGTAGTGGAGATGAAACTGATGGTATGTAGACTCGACTCAAATCCTTAAAAGATGCACCTAGGATGATTTACACTACTTTTCTTTTTCAATGAATTCCCTAGCTAAGAGAGTTGAAGAATGCAAACTTTTGATAAAAGCAACTTTCTTAATAGACAATCAAAGAAACAATCTCTTTATCTTTTCCAAGCATACAACACATGACCACTCATTACTTGCACGAAAATTCCTATTTAACAAAGCATATAAAACTATTTTAACAAAAGAAATTTCAAAATTTATGAAAATCTATGGAAAACTCACTCAAAAGCAAATCAAAAGGAAATTTACCTAAAAGCAAATCTAAAGAGGCAAAAGCCTACTAAGATGATTCCAGGTTGTTTTACTTGGTAACAATCAAACCAAGGACCAGTTCATGCAGAATCATAAACCAATCAAAAAAAAAAATCAAACTCTTTTGTTCTTTTCTTAGGAATGAAATTCACAACTTCAATCAACAAGCTATTTCGAAATTCCGCAAAGAGACAACACAAAGGTAGGTTGCTCACACAGGTAGACTTTACGACAGGTTCGACTCCTAAGAAGACTGAAAAAACCAGAGAGATCCAAGGTTTCACAACTTCTAAAGTCAAAGTCACTACAGGACCAATGCAAAAATCAAACCCTAAGGCTAGAACTTCTATGAATTTCACTAAAACTCTTGACGTTAACGAAACAAGTTCAGGTGAAGATCTTTGACAGATAACCAGTGGATCTGGGCAGTAAAAACTAATGAAATGCAAAATCTAAGGGAAAAAATGGAAATTTCTCAATTTTTGACAGGGTACGCAGGCAGCCTGTTTGCACTGGTGCGTGCACGTTTTGTGTCCAAAGCTGCAGTGCGTATAGGTACGCACTGTGCTCAACTCAGAGGGTGTGTACTACTGAAAAATTAAGAAAAACTAAATTCTAACTTAACTCTAAGCTAGCCCACCCAAATACACAGTCAAACAGTCAAAAACCAAAAAAGAAATGACTCTTTTCAGATCAAAGTGTCACTCAAAGGAAAAATCAATCACATCAATGGATTCCCCAGTGGAGTCGCCAATTTGTCATGCGGAAAGAGTTAATCTTGCGGACAAAACCAACCTCCCTAGAGGCCTAAGACTTTCTAGTGACAAACAAGACAATTAAGAGCAATCCTTCTCTAAATATGCATTTATCATATGTGAAATCAAGTTTTTTAGATCCTACCTGTAGTCCAACGTTGTTGTAGTAGTCCAGCCTCGTCGATCCGGATGAGCTCCTCCTTCTCTTCGAAACCTGCATTCACTAACAATCAAACGATTACATAGCACCTGAATATCCCCTAAAATAAAACATATTCAACATATAGACCAAGGAGTATATGAAACAACTCATTAATAACAAATTGTTGAGAAGAATGGACTTATTTGTATTAATAGGAAACAAAAGAAACCATACAACCTGAGCCTTGGTGTTGTGCAAGTTCCTCCCAGGGTCCAGCAAGAGTTTTCCTTTACATTGATAAGCTCACCCACTTCCAAATGAAACAAGAAAGGATGGTAATCTCTCCTCACAAGCTTCTACAAGGAAGTCCTAATTCCAGTAGCATCTACCCTTTGGAATGTTCAGCTTTCAACCTCCCCTCCTTTGGCCCAATGCCTGTATTTATAGTGTTCTAGAGGAAGTTAATCAGGTCCAACATCATTGGGATACTCTCTTTTTTGGATGGGGTAGATCCTCTCTTGATGGGATAAGTTCCTCTTTCATAGGGATGCATGAACCATCTGGAGGCGCTCAATACACGTCAAACAATCTTCTAGAATGCTCTAGAAATGACCACAAGTAACTTTTTTAAGATTAAACTCGCGCCTTTTGACCTTTACAGGGGTACGCACCCAACCCTTGACATACAGAGCGTACAAGTACGCAGGTATAATGAACTTGGAGTGCGTACACGCAATTAAGGTAGAGAGAACTTGCGTACCCAGATATAAACATGATTTTTAAAGACTTTCTCTCTTTCTTGAAGTTTGACATGGAGAGCAGAGGTATAAGGCTTGCCAAGGAGGATAGTATGACTGTTGATGGAGCCATACTAACTGCAGATAGTCATGGTGACAAATTTCAGTGTAACAACCTCCATTATTGACCAATCTCCTATCATTCTACCAAATCACTTATTGGTTTAAGGAAATTTATTTGAATTCACTCTTGATTTTGTGATCATTACTAAGATGAACAATGGTGCTATAATTGTAGTTTGAAAGGTCAATCATCAAAACTTACTATATTTTTCTGAAATTTTCCTCAAAAAAACTTTTTTTTGTTCTTCTCACTCATTCTAATAATGTGGGTAGATTGTGGCATGAAATCTTTTCCAATCCTAATTATCATTGTTTGAAACAACATACCAACTAAAGCATGGTTATAAGGCTACCTAATGCTTGCATTTCTAATGGTGTCTTCTCAAGATGCATATTTGGAAATGATCTAGAGGAGAAAATTGATAAAGGAAAATATTAGAGGGGTACACAAGTTATGAAGCTTACTCATGGTGGATCCTTTTTCTCAGTTTCCTATGAGTAAGGCTACGTTGCATTGAATTTTATTTATGATTGTTCAAGGCATACCTAAGGTGTACTTTGCTAAAATAAGCGATCTTTGAGTACTTTTAGGACTTTAAATCCCTTTTGAGAAATAGTCAAGAAATTCCATAAAAATTATGTGTGAAACAATGTTAAGTAGTATGAAAACAAATATGTTGAGAAATTTTATGCTACCAAAAGGTATCGGTTTGTAATTTTATTTCCCATAAACTCCTCAACAAAATAGCGAAGAACAAATATGTTAAGGAAATGGAAAATTGTGTGATATAGTCCAAATCTACTGCTCCAAATCTCTAGGGGGGGAGCTACTAACTATGCCATATATCTATAATGAAAATCCTCATAAATAATTGAAGGGTTTCACTCCTTTTGAATCTTGAATTGGTTAGAAATTTAAAACAAAACACTTTAAAATGTTTGATTCTTAATCATGGGCCCACATTTTCGTAAATAAATGCATGGGAATGGTTCCACAAAGCCAACCATGCATCTTTGTAGGGTATCCATATGTTCAAGGATAATGAATTTTCAATACACCACAAAGTATGTTATCATCACAATGTTCTCATTTTGAGGAGGTCTCTTTGGGTTATCCTTGTTACATCTCTCATTTTGCATCTAGACCAATTTTCACAATGGACTCTTATAAAAACAATGATTATGATCTACCTAGTTTGATTTTTGATGATAAGGTTTCTTTTTTTTCCACTTCTAATGATGTTGTTGATAATTAGGGTTTCACTCCTAGAAATCATCTAGAGGCTACATAACCTCCTGTTATCATTGGACTATGTTGGGCATAATAAACACTACAAGAAATAAGTATGCTTGTTGGGGATCCATAGAACACTAGGAATACTTATTCACAATTTCAAGGAGCTCCTCGTTCATTCATTTCCACTACTATATATCTATAGGCCATCCATGAGGTTTGTGATCGATTTTTTTTGTAGAGACACTAGAGTTCTAGCAACCTTGCTAGATGGGCATAAAAAAGGCAGCGACCCACAATCACCTCGGCCCAAGCCCCTGATATTTAGCCCAACACCCATAACATGTAAATGGAGGAGTCTCTAAATATCCCCAATCAACTCTTTTTTATGGCGAGTGCCATATATGGAGTCAATGAAGCAGAGGCATTCTTAATCTATCTGTTGTCATGTGTAAGAGACAATCCTAAAATAGAGTAGAATTCTAACAATAAATATTATTAGCCAAAACAATTCAAATATATAGTGTGTAACCTATGGATTTTATTCTACTGAAGTTGTCCTAACCAAATGTGTGATTATTTATGAATTTTGAAGTTTGGTTACATATTTATAAGTCAAAACAACTTGTTTTTTTTTTTTTTTGTATGATGGCATGTAAAATGTATGTAAAAATGCAGGGACAACAATCATCTATTTAATTAGCCAAGCCACTATTTGAAAAACACCTCTGGGGAGTTACCCTTGAGTGTGGAATGACTAGAGGGTGATTGTAGAGGGTTTGGGGTTTCTCCTATACTAAATTTGGATTGAAAAAGTAATTGTTGGAAATTTATTTTTCATTCTAAATTTAGTAGAGGGGAGAACCCAAACTTTCTACAATCACCCTCTAGCTAGCCAGAAATTTATTTTCATATTTTTGGGTTATGTTTATTGATCCAAAAAATTTCCAAAAACTTATTTCATGATTTAAAAAGTTGGAAAATAAAAGGAATTTAACTCTACCGTAAAAAGTTTTCTTGTAAACTAATATAAGGTTGGAATATCACAAGTTCTAGTGTGATATACTTATCATTCGCCCTGTAGAACTCATTTTTGGTGGATGAAAACATATGTCCAGCAAGCAGAAATCCCTCTTAACCTAGTAATATGCGAAGGATAGATACAAGTGTAAAATGCAATAAATATTAACTTGTATCTAAGTCGGGGTTAAACCTAGTAACTTAGTTAATTTTTCCTAATAAGTAGCTTCTTGTAAATTGATATGATAGTAAAAATTGTCCTACTCTAACTGCAAAAAAAAAATGGAGAATTTTGTACTTTTTGGTTGTTGGATTTATTACTTATGCCTTGGAGTCTCACCCTTTACCAGAGTGTGAAGTAGATACCCCTCTAAGTCACTATGCCTAGTTCTTTTCAAGGGAGTGGGCTTGGTTCTTCTGGAAACCACTCCTACTTTATCTTAATTCAAGTTTTGCAACTTTCAATTTTCCTTATGAGTGACACTCTTTTTGTGATGTCTCTAACCTTTTTCCTTTGTGTGTGGAAAAATACAGAGCCCTTGAGATAATAAACTCCATTTCTGAATTAGTTTAAAACACTTAGCTGATTTACTTGCAAAACCAAAACAAACAAATGGGGAACCCTAGTTTCCTTCTTTCACATAACATATTAGCCCTTCAATAACAGAACATTAGACTTATGATAAATTTAATTATTAGAAAGATGAAATTAGATAAAAGTAATACTCAATGGAAATAGCAAGAAAAAGAACATTAACTATAAATCATTTGACAATTATATAAAGTGTAAAAAGTCTGCAAAATTTATGAGCTATTTCTACTAAATAGCACATGTTCTAAAGTGAACAAAAACAATTTAGAGATGAGGGGAGGCTAGCCTTTTATAGAAAAATCAATAATGGCGAGATAACAACTAGTTTGACTCTTCCTTAACAAAATATTTACTAGTACCCACAAGTTGGAGACTTAGTAGATTAATTCATAAAATATTACAATATGATTTTAAATTCACCCACTAGGGGGTTGAACTGGAAAAAATTCCAAAATTTATATTCCCTTTTCGTAAGGTCCATTGCTCAACTAATTGGTCAACCTAGTCTCCAATGGCTAGTTGGATTGTCTAATGGCTAGTTGACTTCACTAATGACTATTCTTTGACGTAAATTTTCCCTTTAGTAACTTAACTTAGCTACATGGAAGTTGGATCTCCGATGCCCTTGAATTTATGACAATTTTGGCACTTGGGTATGCTTAAACCTACAAGGATCTAAACTGGTTATCTCCCGAAATCTTAATATGTTTCCTAACATTCCCATGTCATCACCTGCCTGATACATCATCATGCCTTCTAGAGCTCCATTGCCCTTAGAACTTTGGAAAAATTGAGACGTGTTTTTTTCCTATCATTCTTTAGGCCAATTTTGTTGAGTTTTTCCCTTGTTAAGCATCTTGAAAACTAGTCTTTCCACATCATCATGTTGTGTCTAATGCCCTTGAGGATTTAGAAAAAATGATATGTGGGTTTTTTTTCCCTCTCATTGAGTCAAGCACTTTTGACCTCATGCATATCATAAACAATCCAATGCTCTAGCTAAAAATACCCCTAAAAGGTTTTCCTATACTATTGACCATGTTTGACTGAGCTATAACTAGACACCAAATGCTTAGATTGGGAATTCTATGTAGCATTGAATCGTCTCATCATGCTCTAAAATATGATACTAGGTTGAATTTTTTACCATTGAGACCATTTTGCATTGGGAATCATGAACTACCTCAATAAATGTGAAAGTTGTCACAAGAGATTGTTATGCTATGAGAGATATCATGAGTAACACTACAATAAAACAAAGGTCACCTATAGACTCTATAGACCCTAACCATGTAGAATGATAGAGGTGAACCTTGACATGAACTAGACTATTCCATACAATAGTGATCACCACTACAAATATATATGCTCATAAAACCATGAGTCCTCATGAGAAGCCTATGCAAGTCCTCCAATTCTATCAGGGATAAGATCACCTAAATGAAGCTTTCAAGGGATACGACATGGTTTGACCAAACAAAATAAATACATACTAAAGCTAACAAGGCATAGGTCTAGGAGACCTAATACAATGTCTCAAATGATCTTTACATGGATTTGACTTGTGACCTTGGACTTATAATGGTGGTTAATGATGCACTACAAAAAATATATGTACCCCCATTGGGAGAGGGGTAACAAGTAGCTCCAATTGTGGGACACATTCTCTACTTGGGAGGATGTGAAAACCATAGAATCTTCCAATTGTCACCTAAAACACATCAATAAGACATTGTACCCTATGAGAGAATTAGATCGAAGTCCTATCCCTCCCTAACATAGAAATAAAATGAAATGATAACTATATTTTGGAAATGAAATAACATCCAATTGACAACATAGAAATATATCAATGGAAAATAGCATATATGTAACATCACAATAATAAAAGCATAGATTGAAATTACAATTTTTTTTTATCTAATCCAATGATCATGCTAAAGAGTTGTTAATCCTACCTTGTCCTACCTAAAATAAGTAGACATGTTAGGTAAAGTAATATAATTTATGTAACCAAAAAACTAATTCATCGTTACCTTTGATTTTAACTTTATGCTTGGTTTCTAAGAAAAACAATGAAATGTCAAACCTGCAACAAATATATGTTTGAAAATCATTCATGGCTTGGGCCACATTTATTGAGGACTTCTCATCATGGGGAAGGTCAGCAAAAAAGTACCAAGGTTTCTATGTGCTATTTAATGCTTCTTCTATCCACCAATTGACAAAACTAAGATAACGACATTCTTCAATATGTGTATAAGGAATTGAATCAATGTTTTTCACCATATCAGTGAGCAAGGGGGGTTTTGATGGAAGTTCTAACTAGAAATTGTGCATAGACCACTACCCTTATCAACTATCCCTAATCACATAGACACACAATTGATGAGAAAACTCACGAAAATTGAAAATACCTTTAAACCTATAACTTACTATTAACTAGTTTGACTAGGAAGGCTAAGAACTCATGGGATATGTCTAATGTTACATTGTGATCTACTTGTTAATACTAGGTTTAGGTTATTCCTTTCAAATGGATCTGTGCAAATCTAAGAGCTATATTCCAAGGCTATCCATTATGAAATATTTCTTCCAGATCACACATGTGGAAGTCCCCTCGACACTTGTAAATATGTCTTCTCCTACATGAGTTGATATGGCCGATGATGATCAATGTGTTGAGTATGTTGGTATATTATTACATATGTGTTGTCATTGATGTCAAGTTCATGGGGATCTTGTTGATATGTGTTGTCATGGTTTGTTGAGTGTAAATTGTCTGACTTGATGTCATGGATGGAGTTGTAAAGTTCAAATTTAAAGGAATTTTGTCTTTTAAGTTCCTTATTCCAAAAGTGAATACAAAGTGTAAAGTTAGGTAGCTCATTTAGAGACCTTTTTAATGGTATATGACAATTTTCCCAACTCCAAAGGAATGAAACTAAAAGATAGTTTGAAGCATATTAAGTCAAGCAAGGTTCTAGTTGGTCATGGTTCCATCATGGGTCCCTCACCAAATCGGTGTCAAATGGTAAATAAAAGCTCATAAGGGAGCACGATGACTAATGGATGTTGAAGTGGTAAAGTTGTCGGTCATAGCCCCTGGTTATGGGGAGGTTTGCATAAAAACCCAAGGCACATTAGAGAAATTTTTAGTCTAAAATTGGCCTCCTAAGGAATATTATAAATTAATAGTGGAAATAGTAAAATTATATTAGATAACATCATCAAATTTTAGAAGGAAAAAAGAAAAAAACTAGTATTTTCAACTCATATTTTCAAATGATCTCCATACAATTTTACTCAAATTTCTAGTGGAAGCACTCGTTGGATATAGATCTTAGTTCCTCATCCAAGGAGTACCCATGTTGCATACTTTCGATGGACCCTGCTACACGAAAAATGAGAAATCCATGAAAAAATGTGATTGTAATCACATTTTTTCATGTATTTCTCATCTTCCATGTATCAGAGTCCATTGAAAGTATGAAACATGGGTACTCCTTGGACAAGGAATTAAATTATGCATCCAATAAGTTGCTTATGTTCAAAATTTGAGTAAAATTGTAGGGAGATAAGTTGAAAATATGAGTGGATAAAGTAGTTTTTTTTATTTTTATTATTTATCTTTTTACTTTTTTACTCCAAAAATTGTGAATCATCCCCCATGGTTGACATCATCATATTTAATCCTATTGGTTCTTATAAAGTTTATTTTGGCTGTACATTTTTGTTTTGAGGCGCATTTTAGGCCTCAAAATTTCTCTAATGTCTATCGAACTACCTCGCTAGATGGTGTTGTTGCATACAACGAACATGGTCGACAAAGTGGCGAGCTGTGGCTAACAAAATTAACCCAAGGTTATATTTCTTGGTCACACGTGGCTTACCATTAAATTATTAGGTGTCTACCATGCCATTAGTGAAGATCACATTTGCACACAAGATAGATATGAATGAAGAACGATGGTTGATTATTAGTTAGATGGCTTGGCTGGCTAGTGACTCGCTAGCTACTGGGCTAGCTGGCTATGGTGATGTTGTTGGCTCTGCTGCTGGACCTAGAACTGGAGACTCTGAAACTAGTTCGGCAACAGGATAAGGGGTTAGGACTGGAACAACCAGAAGGTATGCTGCTGGGTAGGTGATCAACCTTGCTACCCTTGCTTCTCTCACCCGTGCCTATGCCTAAGTGCCTCCGCTACTTGCTCTGTCGCAAATGGATAGGGGAGGGGCAGAACAGGGAGGGTAGGTTGGGCAACATCTACAGAATCTGCTTGCTGCAGAAACCACTACTGATGTTGCAGGATCTACTGCTAGTCGGGGAGATGCTACTATTGGTGCTATTGATGGATAGTAGACTTCTGCTAGATTAGACTCTGGATCTTGTTCTATCAAATATGGATCTGGATCATGAACATCAGGGTGAGGGTGAGCCTGTCGAACACTCTCGACCTATGGGAGAGTAGCGAACTCTCGACTAAAAGGAGAGGATGCTACAACATGGCCTCGACCACCAGGAGAGGGAAACTCCGAAAGGAAGTGTGGGTCGGGCAAAAACTCCATGAAGATGCTAGGTGGAAATGACTTGGATGTTAGGTGGTAGATCCACATGGAAATGGTGATGACATGGTGGTTTGAGGAGATGACACATGGCATGTGGATTTAGCCTTCTTTGTTAGCGAAGTGGTCCTTTTCTGAGTGATACACATTGATGATGTGGCATGACAGGTGGTAGAGAGTGACATGGAAAATAATGTGGCATTATAGGTGATAGAGAGATGATGTGGAAGATGATGTGGTAGTGACCTAGTAGATGATGTAGAAGGCCTCAAGATTCATGCTAGGAGGATGTTTTTTAAGGATTTGTAGTGTAATGGAAATTTGGCATTTTCCATTTTTTTAGAGTTTGGAGACATAAGTCCATCTCAACATTTAGAGGTTGGGTCGAGCTAGTGGATAAAAGAGTTGCACACTAAATGAAGAATAACATCAATGAAGTGGTGGTTGACAAATAAAGAATTTAATGTTATGTGCAACACCTTAAATTAACATTTAAATCTACCATACCATTAAATGGAAGGTGTGTCATTACTTTAGAGGATCAAACGATGAGCAGTGAGGCAACATGATAGTGGTCACAACCTTGGTTAAAAAAAGTTTGAGGAATAAGCGTTTTTGGACTAGGTTTATCAAAGCACTAGCCATTGGGTCACACTAGTTTAAAAAAAGAAGCAACAATATCCAAGATTTGTGAGACTTGATTAATTTATGCTTGTCACCCCAAGTCTTGAGGAGCTAGTGTTAAGTGCTCAGGGTAACTACATGAAGTTACTTGGGTGTCATTGAATCGTTGAAGAGATGTGAATGAGTAGGTAACTAAGAGAAAGGTTGAATAGAAGGGAGATTGGTTTGTTGAATATGTCAAGAGGACACCGGGATAGGTTGAAATACTGATGTTCATTATCAGGATTTCAAGAACCAAAATTATAAATATTGTGAACAATGCACTGTGAATGCATAGTACAATAGCAGCCGATAGATTGAGATCTAAATGTCAATTATTGTATGCATGAAATGACATGTTGATGGTGCTGGACCTACCAAAATTAAGTGGATCTCCCCGGTATGAAGTGCTAACTAGACCTCACAATGTTTTGTGTAGGAGTCCCATCTAGTATGATGGCCTAATTTCCATTATCTTAGAGATTTTCCTTAGCTCTTGTTGTTCAACAAATGAGATTTTTATGCTCGTATCTTCAAAAAGTGAGGTGAGTATGCTTGGTGAGTGCGTAATGTAACTTTTGTCTGAGTTCTCTTACTATAAGGGGAGAGAGTAAAGTGAGCCTTTAGATGAGAGGTAGTAGTACACCCAGGGAGAGACACACACGAACCAACAAGGGTTTGACAAGCATCCAACGGAGTAGTCTACAGTGGGTGTGACAGTCGTCAAAACCAAAGTGCCAGGTGAAAACACGTACACCATCCAACAACGTAGTCCACATGGAGGTGATGGTCGTTATAACCAATAAAACAAGAATGGTTTGTCTAATGTCCTGTGGAGTAGTCCACATAGAGAAGACAATAGTGATAAACAATACAACATATCTTCAACAATGTAAGTACTAAAATAACCTAAGTAGTTCAACTATCTTAGTACAAGTTAAGAAAACATGCATTACAAATGTTTAAAGAGTATTCTTACAAACATATACAAAACATGCCTGAAAATGTGTTGGCCAAAACAGGCTTCTAAATTAAGAAAAAGTCTTAAGATGCATCTTACACCATACATCATTAGTCCCTGTAGTGGGACATTGGAGCCACTCCTCGCTTCTCAAAGAATAGACTACAATCTCTCAAGGCTATGTGGGAGGATCCAAGGTGAAAATTCCTTGCTCATACAATGGGAAGGGGTACATATAGTCAAGGGTGATGCTTGACCCTTGTGACTCTTGGACTACCCTCATGACTGTTCAAATTCTCATGACTTTTCAACTGACATGAATCTTCGACTTCTTGTGTGTGTCCATTGGACTTATCTTTACATTACATTCAGTTACAAAGGACATTGCCCATAATCATGATGTGGCTGAGACATCTCATGACACAACTCGACATGACACTTCTGACATGTACTAGCTGACTGTGGTGTCCATGTCAAGCTACTGTGTTGTTGAGTGATGGATGTACTCTTGGTGTGCTTTGTATTCTCCTCCACATGGAATAGTGTTGAGGGGTCTTCATGGTCTTTGTCTTTCTTGATGTTTCAATGCATGTGTTCCTTTTGCTTGTTTCTTTATATGCTTGGTACGCCCATCCAACTACAAGCAAGTCTTCTAGCATGTGCGCTTCTTCTCAACCTCGTTCATCATCTTGCCATGATCTATCAGTGTACTTGTTCCTGCAATTCACTGATGACGGGACGACATTAAATCCAAAATCTCTTAGTCTAGCATGATGCGTTGTTCTTGTGTTCCAAGTGATAAGGAGGGGGGACAACTCATTGAGATAATGTAGAGCATAACTCAGGTTGGAATGATGAATTACAGAAGGACAACGTGCACTGTCGGGAAAAACTTCTTAGTGATCACTGAGAGGCATAATTGCACAGTGAAAGTCACCAATGTTAGCTGCAACGTGATACCTTGAGGGAGGAAGTTTATGTGTAGTTTCTAGAGGGAGGATAGAGTGGGGTTGTAAGGGGACTGTTAGGCATTTCTGTGTAGTTTCCAGAGGGAGGAAAGAGCAGGGCTATAGAGGGACTGTTGGTCATGATTGTACAATTTCAAGAGGGAAGATAGAGCAGGGTTGCAGAGGGACTGCACAATTTTTGGGAACAGTGCACGACAAGCATCATGGGAATCACTAGACATGTGTGTGCAATTTTTCGAGGTAGTGCAGAGCAAGGCAGCAAGGGTTAGCTTGGAAATTATGCACAATTTCTGAGAACAATGTAGATGAAGGCAGTAGAGGACCAGGTGGGCATGTTTGCATAGTTTTTGGGAATAGTGCAGACCTAGGTCTCAGAGAAATGCAGGTTTCTGGTAGGCAAGAACGAGGGTTGATGACTGTAATTGAGAAATGCATAGTTCAGTTGGACATGGAGGCATTTTTTGCGCATTTCTGGGAGGCAGGTAGGATGCTCACCTCCGAGATTGTGTAGTGCAACTGACCTGGAGGACAACCTCAAGCACTGCGTAGTTCCGAGCAGCAGAGAAGGGTCACTAAGGGTTGATACTACATAGTGCAACTCAGTTGGGGTCTGGTGGAAGACGGTTGTTCAGTCGGGTAGATTTTCAAGAAAATGACTAAGTGTCAAAAGCAAGTGAACTTGTGTAGACTGATATTGTGATCATACGCTTAGCATACTTGACAACATAGACCACCATGAAAATAAGACAAATCATGCCCTTGGTGAGACTGTCTTGGAGTTAAGAGCGACAAATGTGACACTTGTGATAGACCTTCGGATGACCGTAACGACACTTGCATGACAATGCTTACAACTTTGTGTGAGAGTGAGATGGGTCTTCACATAGTGAAGACAACCCAAAAAGATAAAGGCAAAACTTCAAACTGACCAAAAGTAGATTGCAAGAAAGACAAAGCAATTAACATGCCGAAAAACTACCATCGGTCAAAATAGCTAAAAGGTGAAAAGACTTCACAAGAGCTCATGGGGTGAGCTCAAGTGTTTGCAACCATCAAAGGAAAAACTAAGGAAGGCTCTGAAATTTGGATGTGGGCCAAAATTTTGGAGGGTGTTGCAGCAGCTACAACACTTGGGACACACTGGTTGAATACCAACTTCTCTGTTCTGGTTCATTTTCAGTGCAGGGCCTTGGCCTTTCGGGAAGTATTGATTCATTGTATAGATCAATTCGGCCTCCCCACTTATCCCATGGACAGACACAGTTCAACTTGTACTAACTCAGTTGAACACAACACAAAATTCAACTAGATCACAATGTTTCAAAGTGGGAAGGATAATTTGGCTTGCGAGCTTAAGATTTTCAGAGTCTAAGTTTTTATTTCTGGTGTTGCTCCGCCACCATTTGGCCTAGACAGTACCCCGGTGGAGTCACACAGGAACACAAACATTGCTCCACTGTTAGCGAGCTTGGACAATACCCCAGTGGAGTTTCTTGATTTACCTTTCTACACATGAAGCCTTTCCCTTCTTTCACCTTTGTTATTTTTTGAAAGAGGACGGCGCATAGGCACTTATTTATTTTTTCGAGTGGAAGAGGGATCCTAAATTATTGAGAGCAGAAGAGATTGTTCCTTCAAAGAAGCATGTAAAGACCTATGATTCAAGTTTGCTCATTTAGATTTTCCCCTCCTCCGTTTCTACTAGTTGGATAATCTTGAACACACAGAGCATAAAATTGAGTATAGGCATGAGGTTTCCTAGACTGGACACGGGTTCATGGTTTGACCAAAACTTTCCTTACAGATTGATCATATTTTCCATCAAGACTTCATTGAAAAAAAGTTACAACCAAGTACAAAGAAGATAGAAATAGGGTTGGCCAAGCATTGTAGTGTCATGACACAAGACTCTTTGAACTTCATCCACATGCACATTCAAAAGCTAGTATGCAATGTGGGACAATACTTATTTACAAAACAAAACAACTGAACAACAAAGCAGAGAAAATTAGCAAATCAAAGAAGAAACAATAAATCAAAGCAGGAAAAAGAAAAGAAAATAACAGAACAAAAATGAAAGAACTATGTACACAGTGTGGGGCACGACCCCATATCATTGAAAATAACATTTTAAGTCTTGGCCATTGATAGGGAGAGTATCAATCTTCCCTTCAAGTGATTATAAACAATACATGTGTTGGCTAAACTTCTCGTGAACAATAAATGGGCCAATCCAGAGGGACTATAATTTCATGTGTTTGCCTTTGTCTTCGTGGGGTTTATCCCACCACAAGACTAAGTCACCCACAAAAAAGTTGCTACTCCTTGCAGACTTCCTGTCGAACCATCTCTTCATACAGTTATGGTGAAGTGTAAAATTTTCTTTTGTTTTCACCCTTCCTGTAGCTTGTGTAATGTGTCCATCCTACACTGAACTAATAGACATAGCTTGCCTTAGGATTCTTGGGACAATTGGAGAGTAGACAAGTAGATATTTGGTGAGAATATGGCTTCTTTTCCATAAACCAGGAAGTAGGGGGAGGTATTCAGAGAGGGTTTGGGTGTGACTTGGTCATCCCATAGAGAACTCACCAAAGTGGAGTGCCAGTTTTGCTATTCAGAGAAAATGGTCTTTTTTATGATGCATATAAGATCTTTGTTTGTGGACTCGGTAAATTCATAAATATTTAATAAAGAAACGTACGTTGCATTGTCAAAAACAAGTGATGTAGTATTTCCAAACCTTGAGATGATGTTTTGTCTTAGGAAGCTGATGACTTCCTGGACATTCACTTGTTTCAGAGGAACTTCTTCTGTCCACCTCGTGAAATAACCTATAGCAGTTAATATGTAGCGGTGATGCTTTGACGAATGTGGGAAAATCTCCCCAATGATTTCCAAGCCCCATTGTTGGAATGGTTCGTCCACTACAACAGGCTGCAGTGGGGCTACTGACCTTTGTTTTATGTTGGCACATCTATAATAGAATGGACACTTGTAGGCATAGGCATGCGCATCTTTGAATAATGTAGGCTAGTAGAAATCGGCCTACATGACCTTGTGCATTGTTTTATTGCCCGCAAAGTGACCCTTGATTGGTTTGTCATGGAGATCACGTAACACCCTTTCTGAATCTTGTGCGTTCGGGCACCTACGCAAAATGTTGTTGTGATGTTTTCCGTAAATCACTCCATGCACCAACTGGTAAGATAAAAATTTTAGTTAGAGTGCCCTCTTCTGCCACATAGAAAAGTGAGACGGTAAGGTGCCATGCTCAAGGTACTAGAGCACGTCTGTGTAACAAGAGTTTTCGTGCAAAAGAGGGAGGGGGGGGGGGGG
>APFE030279690.1:108507-131127 GCA_000404065.3 Pinus taeda
GGGGGGGGGGGGGGGGGGCTCACTCAACATTATACATTTCGATTTCTTGCTCCCAGCTGGCGAGCTCTACTTATTCCTCTTACGCATGTATTGATTCAAGTGCTAATATGTAAAGACTGTGACCCTTTATGGTGTGAACTGACTTGATGCCAAGATCATATTCTTGCAGTCCTGTCATCCAGTTCACCTGTATTTCAACCAGCTTTTACTGGATAGGAAGTGATTTGACTATTGGGTGTGGCACACAGACAATGCAATGATTTTTCAAGATGTAGGGTTTGAAGTGTTTAACTACCTTGTATACTGCGTATGCTTGTTTTTCCACGATGAGATAGTTTAGTCCAAGTCCTTGCAAGCTCACACTCATGAAATATATGGGTTGTTCATTGTTTAGCTCGTCTTTCCGAGTGAGCACAACAACGAGTGAAGTGTTGGAAGCAAACGTGTAGAGCAAGAAATCTTTGTTGAGATTTGGGTTGCCTCCGCTATAGCTTGCTTAATCCGGGAACATGCTTCCTTTTCCTTTCTCCCCCAACCATATACTACGTCCTTCTTGGTCATCTCTTGAATGGGTTTGACAATCTGCACATAATCAGAGATGAACTTCCTGAGGAAGTTGATCTTCCCCAAGAAGGACTGCATAGCTTTCTTGTTCATGGGATAAGGAATCTGCATGATGGACCAAACTCTGTTTGAATCTACCTTGATCCCACTCTTGGCAATGATGTTCCTGAGGAGGTTACCCTTAGACACTGCAAAGACGTTCTTCTTAGGATTCAAGGATATCCCATATTTTCAACATCGATTAAATATTTTCTTGAGATGACACAGGTGGTCTGATCGCTATCTAGAGAAGACTATCAGGCCATTGAGATAGACCACTACACTCTATCCGATGAGCCCACAGAAAGTGATTTCCATTGAACGTTGAAATGTAGCTCCTACATTTACCAGCCCAAACAGAATTATATGGTAAGCAAACATACCCCACTCGGTACAGAATGTTGTTTTCAGTTTGTTAGACTCTGCTACCAGAACCTGATTGTATCCTGAGAAACCGTTTAGCAAAGAGAACATCTATTCTCTAGATACTGTCTGTAATATGTGCTCCATAGATGACACTGGGTAGTTATATTTGTTAGAGGCACGGTTAAGATTTCTGAAATCAATGCATAGACGGATCTCCTCGGACTTCTTCCTAACAGGGACTATATTTGAAACCCACATGGAATGATGAACCTTGTAAATGATCTGAGCATCCAAAAAATTAGTCAATTCTTTCTGAATGAGGGGCTCAAGTGATGGATGCACTTTCCTTAGCTTCTGCTGAAATGGCTTGGCCCCTTCCTTGATTGGAATGATGTGATGGATTATTCGTGTGTCGTATATTTTCAAATAATTGTATGTCCATGCAAACACACCATGGTACTATTTGAATAGGTGGAAAATATCTTATCCCTTTTCTGGTGTGCAACATGTATTGAGATTCACTAACTTTGGATCTTTATCTATTCCCAAGTTGATTTGTTCATATAACATTGTGGAACTATGGGTTTTGGCATTCATAAGCCCCTAAAAGCGGTTCTGCAGGTCATACGAATATTCGAGTGATACCACACCCTTGGGGATGAGGTTGCCTTTACTGTCATCACCTGTGCTCTGTAGAGACTACTCAGCCGCGTATTCCTCTATCGTTGCATCCTTGAATATGTCAGTGTTGTCCATAAAATGCAATATCTGTTGGTCATCATAAAAAACACGCAAATTAGTGATGTTATTAGGGATATATGGCTTATAAAAAATTTCAACAAAAAATATATCACTCAGCAGTGTCATCCTAATAGCTGCATTTTCCAGAGAATTTGTAGTTGCATTATGCATTCTTGGTACATAAATAATATTGAAGGCTTGGAAGATAGAGATAAGTCACCATACCTCTTGTTGATAAATTTTAAGACGTGGTGACACATAGTGTATCGTGTTACATACTTGACATACCACGATCTCTAAATCACCTACCACTTTAAGCACAACAACATTGAGACTGATGTATTTCTGTAAGCCCAAAATGAGTGCTTCATACTTGGAAGTTTTGTTCGTGCACTCGAACTGCAAGCGGCTTGAGACTAAATGTTTCCTTTGCAACGAGTCTATAAAAACACATCCGGCTCCAGATCCCTCCCGTAGCTTGGATTCGTCAAATTATAAGGTCCACATATTATCTATACAAGAACCGCTTGCCGCTCTAGTACTACTTTCACTGTTGTTTTTACTGTTACAATCTATGATACATGTTTCATTTTCGCTAGTTGGGCAAGGAAGGAGACCCAACTGTGTGCTTGGTGGGGTTGGGGATGACTGTGCGAGATAACAACCCTGTTGTGCTTCCAAAAATAAATTGCTAAACATGAGTTATGCGAAAGCTAATGGTTCATTTTCACCATTCAAGGGAGTAATGTTGTGTTTCATGTATCTTTCCAACAACACCTAGATCTGGTTTTTCTGCCCTTGTGCGGAAGCCATAAGTGTGACCAGTGCATAGCAAATTATCCTTGTAGCTTGATAGACCAATCTTTGTTGAGTAATAAGACATATGCTTCTGGGATGTCCACAATCAAAATGTTAATACATTGATGAACTTGTCCATCAGACAATAACCAGATGATCACATCTCAGAGTTAACAAATGGTTGGCAGACATATTCTATTAAGTTGGATGATCTGTGCCATTGTGCTACTCCATTGAGCATTGATCCTCTTAGCAATGGAGAGTGGCATGACATTGTCTGACATGCCAAAATCGACCAAACAATTATGGAAATTGAAGTTAAATATTTCGAATGACAACAAAAACGATGGGCAGATCGATTTTTCTTCCTCCATGCAAAGCGCGTTGAGCACAAATGCGAGTGAGTCAAGAGACTTACTTGGTCCCTTGCTAGAAGAGACAACATTGTCTGTGGAGCTTTTCCCTAGTGCGTGCAAAAGAATATCCCGCTGACCCATGATCTTGGTTAACTCATACAGAGATATGTTCGCATGGTATTTTTCATGTCTTCAACAATGTTGTAGTCTAGAGCGGGAAGACTCACTGAGATGTCTGGGGGTAGACTTGTGTTCATGTTGTTCGGTGGGATACTCTTATCTTTGTTTCTCATGGACGTACTTTTTGCTGTAGCTGCCTTCTCAAAATTTCTTTGAGTTTTATGTGTTGAGATGACTAATGGATCAACTGATTTGAGCAAATGTTGTCTTATCTTTTCTCTTAGTATGTCAAGCATAGTGGGCCCCCCTAAACTTCTCAAGTTGTATCGATTTTTTTTCTTTGGGGCCAGATGGTCACTTGGAGGCTCCTTTTCTATGGTCGTCTGCTGGGCAGTGCGAGCACATTGATACATGTTGATTACATTCCCATCACTTGGAGCTTCATCAGATGTAGCAACTTCTTCCTCGTCTTCATCCTCAGGCTGAGCCTTTTCACTAGATGTGAATTGGTCAATCAACTTTCTAGCCAAAGCACTCATTCCTTGGTTCCTTCTTAGGCAAGTCTTTACTGAATGACTTTCACTATGGAACTTGCAATAATGATCTGTCCCGATTGCATCCAGGTTGAGCACAAGGTTAGATCTCTGTGCAGTTTTTGTCAGTGACTTATGTTGCTGCCCAAAGTCATGTTCTTTCTCTGTGTGAACTTGGGAGGCCTATTGTTCACAGTTTTCTTGCTCATCCATTGTTTGAGTTTGGAAATTTCGGTTTTCAGGGATTTGATGAGACGAGTAAGGCTTTCAATTTCACTTGCTTCCTTTTCCTTTGCCTTACTCATAGTAGTCTGAGACCTCCTGCCCGTGTCTTTGGAGTCCTTAGATGATTCATCATCTACAATGAATCTAATAGCATGCAGGTCTTTGTCCACAACAATTACCTCTTGGAAATTTTCCAATAGTGTTGGTTTCGCAGCTCACTTGATGACCTACATAATGCTAGTTGACAGTGCAGACATGTAGTAGTCAATAATGATGGAGTCATGAGGTTTGGTGTCTATTGTGAACTTGTTCAAGATACGGTTAAACCTCTGGTTGAAATCTTTGACTTTTTATTTCTTCTCCATATTAATACTACCCAACTCTTTTAGCAACATGGCGGCAGTTTTGTCTTCAACAAACTTCGCAAGGAAAATTCTCTTGAAAAACCTCTAGTTCTTAATGGAGTTTACAGGAAGGCTATAGTACCATACAACTGGTATGCCATCCAAGGTACATGGAAAAAGTCTACATGCAACATTGTCATAACGTACCTCGAGTGTTTCCAGATGTAGTTAGAATGTGTCTAAATGATCTTCTGCCTTCACTGCCTTGTCAAGGTCATACTTTGTCAACAAATTCTCTACCTGCCTTGGCATCTTCTGCAAGACATCTGGGAGTGCCACTGGGCCCTGGGTCATCCATTCCATATTTTGGTTAGACATGTTGTCCTCTTCTTTGTCCTCCTCCTCTTCTTCTGAATCTGAAGGTTCTACCTCTAAATCTATTGGTTTGTATCTGCCTCCACCTGCTTCGCTACCTTCCCCTCTGCTGCCTCCACTGGAACCTGAGACCAAGAGTACAAGGTTATCTTCTTCTCCTTCTAGGAAGACTGGAGGTTCCTCTTTGTTTTCAATAGCTTCTGCGAGTTGTTCAAGAGTGGCGAGGATTGCTTCTTCCACATATGAGACTACCACTCATGTGGGAGTAGTCTTTTTCTTCTTTTGCGAGTAAGGAATAATGTCCACTCCTGGGATCAGTCCAAAAGATTTAAAAAATTGATGTTGATGGGACTAATGTGGATGTGATGATATGAAATTTATTGTTCTGGTCTAGGAGGTGAGGATTAACCAACTTCAGAGTTGTGTGTGGGGGAGAGGGAATTTGTGTTACTACCTTGACCATATGATAGATAAGTGGGGCTAGTAGGACATTCAACCATAAACCGTCGGCGAGCCTCCTTATAGCGCCATAAATGTTGATGGTTTTGGAATCGCCAACATTCAGTGGATATCCTTGGTGTGAACTCCCAACTAGACCTCACATTGTTTGGTGTAGGAGTCCCATCTGGTACAATGGCCCGATTTCCATTATCTTAGAGATTTTCCTTAGCTCTTGTTTTTTAGCACATGAGAGTGTTATGCTTGTATCTTCAAAAAGTGAGGTGAGTATTCCTAGTGAGTGCGTAATGTAACTTGTGTTTGGGTTCTCTTACTGTAAGGGAAGAGAGTAAAGTGAGCCTCTAGATGAGAGGTAGTAGTACCACCCAAGGAGAAACACACACGAACCAACAAGGGCCTGACCGACATCCAGTGGAGTAGTCCACATTGGATGCAATAGTCGTTAAAACCAAAGTGCAAGGTGAAAACATGGACACCATCAAGCAGAGTAGTCCACACGAAGGTGAAAATTGTTATAACCAAGAAAACAAGAATGTTCTGTCTAATGTCCTGCGGAGTAGTCCACACAAATGAGACAACAGTGATAAAAAATACAACACATATTCAACATTGTAAGTACTAAAATAACCAAAGAAGTTCAACTATATGAGTACGGGTTAAGAAAACATGCATTACGAATGTTTAGAGAGTAGTCTTACAAACATCTACAAAACATGCGTGAAAATGTGTTGGCCTGAACATGCTTCTGAATTAAGCAATAGTCCCAAGACACATCTGCAAACCATACATTAGTAGTCCCTGTAATGGGACATTGGAGCGACTCCTCACTCCTCAAAGAACAAACTAGAAACTCTCAAGTTTATGTGGGAGGAGCTAAGGGGAAAAGTCCTTGTTCATACAATGGGAGGGGTATATATAGCTAAGGGTTATGCTTGACCCTTGGGACTCTTGGACTACTCTCGTGAATTTTCAACTTCCCATGAATTTTCAACTGACATGACTCTGTAACTTCTTGTGTGCATCCATTGGAATTAAATTTACATTACATTCAGTTACAACGAACATGGCTCATAACGATTATGTGGCTGAGACAACTCATGACACAACTCGACATGACACTGCTAACATGTATTGGCTGACTGTGGTGTCCATGTCAAGCTGCTGCGCTACTGAGGATGGATGTACTCTTGGTGTGCTTTGTCTTCTTCTTTGCATGGCATAGTGCTATGGGGTCTTCAATGGTCTTGGTCTTTCTTGATGGTTCAATTCATGTGTTCCTTTTTCGTTTTTCTTGATATGCTTGGTACATTCATCTGCCTGCAAGCAAGTCTTCTAGCATGTGCACTCCTTCTCCATCTCATTCGTCGTCTTGCCATGATCTATCAGTATACCTGTCCCTACAAATCACTCATGACATTATGACATCAAATCCAAAACATCCTAGTCTAACATGATGCATTTTTCTTGTGTTTCGGATGACAGGGAGGGGGGATAACTCACTGAGACAACGCAGAGTGCAACTCAGGCTGGAATGAGGAATTATGGGAGGACAACTTGCACTATCAAGAAAAAATTCCAAGTGATCACTCGGAGGCAGAATTGCGTAGTGAAAGTCACCAATATAAGCTACAAGGTGAGACCCTTAGGGGGGAAATATCCACACAGTTTCCAGAGGGAGGATAGAGCAGAGTTGTAGGGGACTGCTGGGCAGTTCTGCGTAGTTACTAGAGGGAGGACAAAGTAGGGATGTATAGGGAATTTTGGTCATGATTGCGCAATTTCTAGAGGGAAGACATAGTAGGGTTGCAAAGGGACTCCTGAGCATGATTGCACAATTTCTAGGAACAATGAAGGATAGGAAGTAAGGGAATTGCTAGACATATCTACGCAATTTATGGGGGTAGTGCAAAGTAAGGTAGCAAGGGTTAGATGGGAAATTCTGTGCAATTTCTAAGAAAAGTTCGGAGCAAGACAACAAAGGACCAGTTGGGCATGTTTGCATAGTTTTTGGGAATAGTGCAGACCCAGGTCTCAAAGCAGTGCAGGTTTTTGGCAAGCAAGAAGGAGGGTTGATGACTATGCTTGAGAAATGCACAGTTTAGCTGCACATGGAGGTAGTTTATGCACAATTATGGGAGGCATATAGGCCGCTCACCTCCAAGATTGCATAGTGAAGCTGACCTGGAGGATAGCCTCAAGCACTGCGCAATTCTGAGAAGCAGAGCAGGGTCATTGGGGGTTGAGACTACACAATACAACTCAGTTGGGGTCTGTGGAAGAGGGTTGCCTGGTCGAGAAAATTTCAGGAGAATGGCTAAATTTCGAAAGCAAGTGAACTTGTGCAGACTGATATTGTGATTATACACTTAGCATACTTGACAACGAGACAACATAGACCACCATGAAAACAAGAAAAATCATGCCTTCGGTGAGTCTATCTTGTAGTTGAGAGGGATAAGTGCGACACTTGTGATAGACCTTCGAATGACTGTGTTGACACTTGTGCGACAAAGCTTACAACTTTGTGTGAGAGTACGACAAGTGTTCACATAGTGAAGACAATCCAAACACACAAAGACAAACCTTCAAACTCACTAGAACTAGATCGCAAGCAAGACAAAGCAATCAACATGATGAAATACAACCATTGGTCTAACAAGAAAAAAGGTGAAAAGACTTCGTAAGAGCTCATGGGGTGAGCTTGAGTGTTTGTAACCATCAAAGGAAAAAATAAGGAAAGCTCCTAAATTTGGATGCGGGCCAAAATTTTGGAGGGTGTTGTAGTTGCTACAACATGACACAAAAATCATAAAAGATTGAAAATTAGTTTTGGGCACCAAATTTAGTTATAAGGATAAAAGTGAAGGTGATGCCAAAAAATTGAAAAACACCAAAATTTGAGCAGTCAACAAAAATCAAATGATGTTAGAAATCAAGCGTCTCAAATTCTCATGATGGTGAAGGAAAAAATAATATTATATATAATTCGTACTATGGAAGTTCCTGAGAGGGATTGAATCTGCATTAAACTTATATAAACTGAGTTCCTCATTGGGAAGAAAAGAAAAAAGGGAGAATAATGAAAATGTTTATAGAGAGTGTATGCATGAAAGTACTTGGTAGAGGTTGAAACTACTAAATGTCAAAAATATGAAATAGATATGAGACAAAGTGTGAATAGGTGAGGTGAGTAGAGGTTCAATGTGAAAATTAGTTGAAATTTGAAGTTTTTGTAAATAAGTAAAATTGATAGTATGAAGTGTTAAAGATTTATTTATCAAAAAAGAGTTGTGTCCAAGAACATAATTATAAGAATTTTTTGTGATATGAAGTAAATTCATTTGAATCGGAGAATCAAAGCAAGAAGGTTCTTGCAAATAAGGGAATTGGAGTCTCCTTCAGGTTGGTGTCTATAAAGATTAGGTGGTTGGTGCCTCTAACAAGTAGATGTCTGCATAAAAGTGGAAATTGGTGCTTCTACCAAGTGGGTGCTTGAAAAGAATAAGGGGTTGGAGCCTCATGTAGGTTGATGCATACATAATCTGATGTAAATTGAAGTTGGTTCTTACATTTACATTATAATTAAAAGAAGATATTGCGGTTTTATTCCATATGATTTTCTACATAAACATTTTGTGTTTAAGCTTTATGTGATGAGTACATTGTTGTATTTTTGAATGTATTTGATTGGTTAAATATTGTTGAAAATTTATATAATATTTATTCATCCCCTCCTCTCAGTATTATCCTGATTCCCAACAATTGTTATAAAACTAGGTTCCTTGAGGAATAGTCTAATAGTTGGAAGGTATATTTGAAGAGAATAAATGGTGAGTCTAGATAAATTCTTCTCAAACAAAGAACCTATCTTTGACAAGAAAAATTATATACTCTAGAGGGTAAGGATGTAAGAATATTTAATGGATCTATACTTGGATTTATGCATATCTATAGGAAGAAAAAGTATAACATAGAAGCTATGAAGGAAAGCTAAATGCACTGTCAAATTCAGATTCTAATAAGGCAACTTGTCGTGAGAATGCAAAAAAAATATTGTATAAATTGTAATGTATCTATAAGGAATAAGCTCACAAATAATTATAGAAGATAGAATATCATTATTTCTCAAGTGATGACTCAGGTAAAAACAAATCCTAGATCAAAAGGAGACTACAAAAGAGACCAGAAAAATGTAAAAAACTTGTTAAATGCTTCAAATTTGGAGAAACAAGTCATAATGCTTCTAGTTTGTCAAATGTAGAGACAAATAGCTTTGAAGATGAAGAAGTGAAATATAAAAGTAAGTGAATATTTTCTTGTAATTGTATAATAATAGGCCATATTTATTCTATATGTTTATAAGCAGTTTTAGAACATATTAGTCATAAAGAAGAACATGAGGATGAGTGTTATAAGGAATAATGCTTATATGAGCAAACAATTACCATCTTAGGTTTTCCTAGAAACTTGAGATAGACAGGATAAGGGATTGACTATCCTAAGACATGACCTATTCAACAATGCAAGAAGTAAAGCAAGATTAACAAGGCAATGCTAAGGAAGAATATTCTTTTCTTTTTGTGTAGATGAGTTGGAATTACTAATGTAGTTGGGTAGTGATCCTAGCTAGCTCCAAAGGATTATCTTGCACACAAAGGAAAGAAAACCAAACCTTTCACAACATAAAAATCTTACCAATAAAAAAAATAGTAAATAAAAAAATAAGCATGACTAAATAAACCATTACAAGCCAATATTCCAAACAATCATTAGTTAAACACAATATAAATGATCATTGAACAATAGTCTAGAAGGAAGAACAATCGATCTATATATTAATGGGATGAAGGAAGTTTACAACCAAGATTATAAGTTGCATCATGACCTCCTCTAGCTCCTAGCTCCAATATCCTCTGTCAATAATGATCTTAACATCCTAACAATGCTCTGAATTCCAATTCTTTTCTCAATGGTCAAGCTCTCAATTTATAGGCAAATGGAGGCTATAAAGACTGTTGGTTTCTCTCTAGTGAAAATTGGGAAAAGGTTTTGAAGTGGGTGATGCTTCCTCTTGTCAAATGCTTTAAGTTCCTTTATAGTTGTTTGTTTGAATAGGATAAAGCTATAAATGGGTTCAAGATGATTAGATTCCACCATATAAGAGTTTCCTCATGTGAATGAGAGTGTCACAATGAGTTAACTAAAGCTTTTTTCTCATGACTGAGTGAGATTCTAGTAACATTGGCTGGATGAAGAAACAAAGTGTTACAAAGTAGGGTAACATAGGCTACATAAAAGGTGACCGATGTTATAAGACACTTTGCTCATTTTTAATGGTACATTATAATCTTAAATAGGCTAGACAAGGAAGTTAGCTTCAACCAAAAGCACAATGATCTCCTTTGAGTTGATGGGGAGGTGTTTTCAGTGATAATAGATGCCCTTTAAAGTGTGAGGTCATAGAAGAAAGTAATGGATGAAATACTTTATAAAATAATCAAGGAGAGAGAGTAATCAGAGTGTTGGAATGGAAGGAGACCTAAAAAAAAAATCACACATATGTGACATATAAATCATGTTCTTAGTCGGGAATTCCCATGCTCAGTAGCTAAAGCAGAATAATACACTATGGATCCATGTAGAAAATGATAGACCTTGTCTACCAAAAAGTACAATAGGGATATTTTTCATCGTGTAGTCAGTCTGATATAAGTTATCTCCATAAACAAAATAAAAAAATTTGGAGAGGAAACAAGGCTTAGTAACGTAAGCCTCTTCCCAAGGTCCTTGTCACCATCTTGAAATGACATAATTATACACATGTGAGTGAATACAATGATGTCAAACATGTGAGAATTAATTTGATTACTGATTAGTAATGAAAAATATTAATATATGTAAGGAGGGTCATCGATAAGGATGATGGTCTCCAAGATGCCCAATAATCTAGCGAATGTGACTAAATTATTTGAGGTTTAAAACTTGTAGAGTTTCTCAATTTTGAATAAATAATGAAAAACCTTGATAAAATGCATGGAAAATTTACACTGATGACTACAAACTCCAGGGTACTCTGATGTTTCTCAATGCACTTCCAAGATAATGTGTTGAAGTTGATAGGAATGGATCTTTTGAAGGAGGGCAATGATGAGTCCCACATAAATTGAAACAAAACAGTAATAAAGTGATTGGTTTTGGAGTGATATATAAAAATAGGGTGAACAGATTCAAGTCAAATGAAAACATGTTTGGTTGATACTGCCAATGGATAGTAGACAACAACTTAAACAGTAATGGCATGGCACTAAGGAGACTAGGAAACTTAGACACAAGAACACTAGAAAGAGTAGGATATGAGGATGTAGAGACATCGAGGCATCAAGGAAAGAATTACAATATGGTATGATTGAAAGAGAATATGGTTGGATGAGTGTCATGTTCAAGGGGTAGACAATAGACTACTTTATAAAACTTCTTATTGATCTATATAAAAATGGTTGTTCTTTCTTCCAATTTTTTCCCAATGTTCTTAGGTTTTATGAGTCCAGAAAGAGTAAACTCGATCAAATTTTCACATTTAAAGAGTTTGAAAAGAGCTTAAAGAAGACTCTGGGAGGGATCTTTGTCATGGTTGACGACAGGGTGTGACAAATATAGAATAGTATTACCCAACACAATTCCTATTTTGTAGTTAGTCCATTGAATCTAGATAAAGAGATAAACATATGCTCAATATACATTTTCCTCATTTTCTTATGAGTACAAGGAAAACAAAGTACACTCGATATTCTTCGATTTCTTTTTGTATGAGTCAGATGAAGGAAACCCAGGGTATCCTTTTAGATTATCGAGCGAGAAAAGAGATAGAAAAAGAATGGCTCTACATTTTTCGTGAGAGTTTTATGAGCTTGAAGAAGTAATCTCAATGTTTTTTGGGTTTTACAAGTGAGAAAAATACCATAAAAATAATGTGTGTTCTAGGTGCAAGGTTGTTAAATCTGTTCAGAAAATCACTTGAGGAAAACATCAACATATTTAAACATATGAAAAATCACTTACAATATTTTTTTGGTTTTGAAAAATATGTAATTTTTTTGGTTTCAAATGTAACAAACTAACAAAAGTTCAATATGACACAAATGTGGCATATGTTCATCTTGTAGCCATTCTGTATAAACATTCAAGTTTTGAGAGTCTTTTGATGTACTTAAAAATTAATTTTGATGTTTTTGTGTAATTTTTTATGGAAATGTACACACATGCTCGTAACTAAAATTAATGTGAAAAATTCCAATCTAACACATAATTTTCCAATGAATCAGCTAATGCATTAGATGTTCTTGGAACATGTTCATAAGTAATAAACTCAAAACAACATTCCAAAAGACGAACTCTCAAAAATTTGTGAAGGAGAACTAGATTATGAATGCTATAAATATTACTAAGACGCATAACCACTAATTGGGAATATAAATTGACCATTAAGTGAAAGACGTCAAGAAAAATGGCCTTAGAAAGGAGTTTGATAACAACTATGTACCCAACGACATTATTGGTAGTTGAACAAGGAAGGCTCCACCATATCTAATGAGACATGAAGAGGGTGAATAGAGCACCCAGATAATTGCTGCAATGTGCCGAGTGTGACGATTGGAACCATTTGCATATCCAATGTAAGGTGAGGTTAAATAAAATGTGCGTGAATAGAGACAAGTGTGAGGAAAATAACCAGGATTTAACCAAAACAAGGAAAAGTGAAAGAAACACACTAAAGAAACAAAGAATATACATAAAATTACAAAGAACATGTTAGCAAGATGCTAGGTGTAGCAGTTGTTTAGATATACCCATTTCGAGGCTCCATGAGTGGGTTTCCATCAATAGTCCTTGATAAAAATATCTATAAGTAATTTTTTGGATAGGTTACCTAAGTTTCCTTCCAAGTACAACTCTTGAATAGTTTTCGAAGGAAGGGATAATCTTAGGTTGATCAAGTGATAAGATTTGTAAAGGGTACTTGTTCAATTTAGATGGAAAAGAGATAGATACATGATGGTGGTACTCATTTGAAGGCCACTCAGTGAGAGACATGATCGCCATAATAACCTCATCAGAGGGAAAGACAATGTCGAGAAGATCAATAGAGGTAGTTGCAATGGAAGAGTTAGTAGTTCCATGGGCCTTAGCCAAGGAAAATAAAGGTTTAGATTGAGATTGAATAGCTTGATAAGCCAGTTCCATTAGTGACAATGACATCTATTCTCCAAAGATTCAATGGTGGAAATAACTAGGAGGATCCATGGAACCATAGGGGTAGTATGTATAGTAGAGGCCATAGAAACAATCATAGGAACCTTGGGTGGTGGGAGAGGGAAACACCTTAGAAGCGGGGACCCCTTCAAGAGTCTGGTACCAATTCATAAATATTTAATAAACAAATGTACATTGTTATAGTAGAGGCATACTCTTCACCTAAATCCCTATCCTCTTGGTCTGACTTGTGGCTATGTGTCTTAGGAATGCCTTTCCTTTACTGAATACAACATCGTAGCCTTTGTCCTCCAACATCGCGACCGATACCAAGTTCTTCTTCAGTCCAAGCACATACATCACATCTGTCAAGGTGAGAGGAGCTCCATGATCCCTCTGAAAAGCAATCGTGCCTACTCTTGAAACACTATACCTTCTGTCGTCACCCATCTCTATGCGCATCTTGAGGTCTTTCTACTCCAAGGCATTGAATAAATTTTTATCATCGGTCATGTGGAATGAGGCTCCACTGTCAAGATACTAGACACAACCCATCATCGATGACACCATGCAAGTGATGAGGGTAAAGTCCATTTCGAACTGAGAGGCTAATGCCTCACCTTCCGATCCTTCCAAGGATCCCTTCTTGGACTTATTCGATGGGAAATTAGTCACATAATGTCCCATCTTGTGACAATTAAAGAATCTTACATTAGATATGTCACTCTTCTTCCATCCATAAGAAGAATTTGATTTGAAATGGGAAGCCTTCCCCTTCCCTTTCCTTGCCTTACTTGCTAAGGCCAGATTTTATTCATCATCATTCTTGGATGAAGAACCATCTCGTGTGCTCCTCCTGATCTCCTCCTACATAAGATCTGACCACAGTCATTCCCAATCTGACAGTTTCTCCCTTCCATTCACAGAGTCCTGGTAGCTATTCCAACTCTTTGGAAGGCCAAGGACAGCGAGGCTCACCATATCATCATCGGCTGTAGTTATTCCCACACTTCCAAGCTCATCTCTGTAGGTGGTGAGCTTGTTCAAATATGTGGAAATAATATCGCTCTTCTTCATCTTGATTCTTCAAAGCTTATCCTTGAGCATCAATTTCCTCTGGTTGCTATTTTTCTAGTAGAGGTCCTTCAATGTATTCCACATTGAAAATGGAGTATCCTTCCCATGGAGACTTGAGAAAATATGGTATCGAAATCCCTCAAGGATGATCCATCTTGCCTTCACCACACACTTCTTCCACTCACCCAACTCTTGTGCATTAGTTGAAGTTGGCTTTGGGATTTCTTGATCAATGAATTCCTTTAAGCCATTATCTTCTAATACAACCTCCATTCTATATTTCCATGCTATGTAATTCGAGCTACCTTCCAAGGCATACTCGAGTCTCAAGCCATAGAATTCCTTTAGTCAACCTTGAAGTATGATATGAATTCGATTTGCACCTACAACCCCGAACATCAAACTTCGAATTCTCTTCTCAGTATACTATTCACAGCTCCGATACCATGTAGAAAATCTATGATTGGTTGACCTGATAATGTAATATAAATCAAAGCAGAATACTATAACCTAATTCTAATATCAATTTGCGGAAGCTTAAAGACCGAGCTGAACAATATAACCAGAAGAAGAAGAATCAATGGCACAATACACATGAAAATACTTTGGGGAAAGTCTTAGATAAAAAACCCACACTATTGTATTATCATACATGGTGGAAATACATATGAATTATACAAAGCCTTAGCTCTCACATCTATCCAGCTCTCAGTACAATCCTCACAGATGCTCACAGGAAATCTTGGCTTCTCTCCAGCCTTCCCCTCTGCCCTCCAAGCTCCTATTTCCTTTCATTGTTCCTTCTGGATGATTAGCCTTCAAAAACTACGCAATCCTCAAGGATGAATCCTTAAATGCATGCATGAGTTTTCTCCATGAGAAAACACATGCAACTGATAGTACATTATCCTTGAACATTAATCTTAATTGGATCTTTCTTAGAATAGACATGCATGAGTTTCTAATGAGGGAATCTTCAGTTAATTGGAGTAGCACTAGTTGAGTGCATTAATGCATCAACTGACTGTTAACTCACTATTAGTTCCTCAAACAATTTGGAACTAATTTAATTGGACTTAACTCAATAAACTGAGTTAACTAATTACAAATAAAATATGACTCAATCTTATCTCCTTAATTTAAGGGATAACTCTTGCATGACTTCAGAAAGACTTCTAACTTGAATTTCTCCAACTGATTAATTTAAAATAAATAAATAAATTATTTCCAAGTAGCTGTTAAGACTAAATTCGATTTAATTCACAATTTGATTCAAGGACAAATTAAATTGGAATATTCTTGTTTCCATATTTCAACGTACAAAACCATGGTTTGAATCAACAAGTTCCATGAAATTGATAAAAGTGAAAACCATGTGCTAAAAACTACTAGAAATAGATGCGAAAAAGCACCCTTTTATTTTAAGGGGCTCTTCCCTGAAATCCCTTAGCAAGGGGGTTCCCAACTCCCTTGTTACCTCTTGCTACACTTGGTGCAATGAATGACATGTGAGGCTAGTCGTGCAAAGAATATAACACAAGCCCAACATTCTCTTGCTTATTTTATTTCCATATAGGGGGTCTCAAGCATGCATGATCAACAATACAAGGCAATAATTGCCATTTCTTCTTAACAATTAAGAACTTCTCAATGCTCACATATTTTTTAAATGAGTCTACAACATTCTTTAGAATGTCCAACTTTACCAACAAAATCTTGTTTTCTTCAATCATATATTGCATAATGTGATATTGAACACTAATATATCTCATCTTAGATGATAATATGGGTTCTTTGTTAGGAATATTGCACTTACTGGATTCTATTCGTAAAACTTTCTATAACAACCCAATACTTGAACACAATATTCGTAACCATACTACTTCCTTGCTTGTAGGAGTGGCTACTTGTTGACAGTTTTAGACCCACCAACATGTTAGGGGATCTCCCCTGTAAGAATTCCCTACAACTAGACCTTAGACTGTTTGGTGTAGGAGTCCCAGTAGTGGGTCGTATGGTATCGCCTTGACCATGGTTGCATGAATAGTTCTAACACACAGAAAGTGAGGTGAGTGCGTCCCTTGGAAACTTGTGGAAGCACGCGTCTTGGAAGGGAACACACAAGCAAAGATGCATCACAAACTGGAAAGCAAGTAAGCTAAAAATCCAAAGTGATGGTTAAACCAACAACACATCTCAATAAGATTCATACATACTATACAGAAAGAGTCCATACATGCATGTGTAAGAAAACATATACATATATCATTAGAGTAACCAAGATAGTTGAATGACGTAGGAAATCCCTGCGCATACCCACAATAGGCATATAGAATGCATATATCTATTTTGCCCTAGGAATTTCAGACTCTCTGTCGAGTCAATGTTCATTACTTAATGGTTTAAGGCCCCATTTGTAAATCTCATGCGAAACAATTTCTTAACTAATCCATAGTCTACCCTTAATCCATCCTTTCCATCAGGACTCTATACTCTCTCTTCATTAAAATTTTAATCAATCCTTATGCCCACACATATATAATCAAACCCCACTCTTAACCTTTGGTTACAGATGGACTTACTTATAAAAACCTTCTATCGGCACTATTTCTATTATAATAATTTTGTAATAGAAATATACATGAAACATGCGTAAACATACCTTTTCATGTTCCTTCAGCGTTTGCACATTTCTAGAGGCTTAGCTTATCGCAATCACAATCTCACAAATCACACTAGCATGCATTCCTCCTTCGCACCCGATATGCGATTAACAACCAGAATTAAAATAAACTTAGACGCGTCCATACCCTTCTCAGGTCCACTCTTTCCCAAGCCTTTTCACTATTCTTCAATATCCATGGTTGATCAGCTTCATGACTGAATGGTCGATGCTTCATTGCATTGTTGGCTCATCGCACATTGCAGTTTTTGCAATCCTCCAGCACTTGATTCCTGTGAAATGCGAGAGTTAACCTCCGCCATTTGATCAACCCTTTGATCTGATGGTCCATAGTCCATTGCAACATCGCAAATATGGGTTTATCACAGACCCAAACCCTTTTACTGAATGTGATTTGCAATTAAATCTCTGTCATCGATCTGGTTCTTGATCTGACAGTTGTCGCAACATCGCATGAGAAACATGCGCAATGTTTAACCACCCTTACGGAACTGATACAAATTATAAGTCCTTGGTCTATAAAAGTTCGCGTCTGTTCAAAGATTATCGTTTGACCATCTTTATGACCGATATCCGTCAGTTAAAGAAACCAATCTAATCTTATGGTCTATGGCCCTTCCAATGGTATAAAGATTATCAAGCTCTCAAGCCCCATAGTTGACTATGACGTCATCATCTGAATTTTGTGATCGATGGTTAAGGACAATTGTGGGCCTTCAACTGCAATCAAGGCATCTCGTACTTTCTACCATCACTGTGGTTCCTAATCACCTCTTTACCTTGTTTTTATGCCATTCTTTAATGTTCTTCTATGGTTTTGGGTTTCTTCAAGGTTTCTGTTCCTTCCGCTATTCTGTTGCGCGACTCCCTCCTGAGCTTAACTCTACAATTTTTAACACAGACACTCCAGAATCTTGACTGTGATTCTTAAAATGGATTCACACGATCCACTAGGATTCTTCATATTATTCTTATTTCTCTGTATCTTGCTGAACTCCACCTGTAACCTCTGTTACATAGAATACTCAAGTTCGCACACAGATTTTAATTGAATTACTCCACACACACATGCAAACTCAAAATTGAGTTGTTTGTATTAATGAACAAGTATTTACATAAGAGTCTCCCTCTCTCTGGCTTGATTTTCTGATCAGTGACCTTTGTTTTCCTACCTACCCCTAGGCTTACAGAAAAATCATGTTTCCTAACTCTCTAACTATTGACTGACTCTCTTGCTCTCACCTTTTAAGCTTACCTTTATACAAAAAGATTATGTTGAACTAATTCTAGTTCAGATCATTAATTTGCTGAACTAACTCCTGAAAATATTCTAAATCCACTTTTAACTCCTACTTATCCCTAAGAATCCTCTCTAGTTCCTCGAATCATGAGACCTATAAGAGTTACAATTGATTTCCAACTCTCTCATCATCATTAATCACTCATGTTCTCCTACGCTTGAGACCATTTACAAATATTCTCACACTTATCTAATTAATTCCTACTTTAACCACTCAAAACATTAATAATTACATACATAGGAATCCAACTTCCTTGAAAATACAAGACACCCTATGTCTACTAAAATACAATGATAGTTTTGAGTCAATGCTCCTGCATCAGACTCCCAAAGTAGAAAACATTCATGATCTCTTGATCATGTGTCTTCATGTGTTGACAAGAAACCTCCAGGGTCCCAAACTTTAGTTTGTAGTTATTTGAATGCTCTGTACCTTTGTTGTTGTTGTATGTTAGCTGTCTTCTATTTCATCTTCCTCTCCTTGTCAATCGGTTTCAAGTTCTGATTGATCATTCTTCCTGCTGCTGTCAATATCCTCCATATGGACTGCTTCATCATTAACTGCCATAACTCTTCAATCTCCATCTCTAGCATATCCTTGGGCTGGTCCATATTCTACCATTTACTACTGCCTCTTTCTCTCTGCTTTAGGTTTTTGCTATTGTCCACTAACTCTTCAAACTATTTTTTATTATCTTTTCTTTGAAGTTATCAGATTCTTACTACCACCCTTTCATCCTTACCCTCTTTCATGATTATCTCTTTCTGCAATGAATCCTGACTTTCCAGCATTCTCTCCAGTAATCTAACATCTCTGTTCCATGGATTAAATACTTCCAAATAATCTTCCTCTTTCATTTTTATTTGGTTACTCATCTGTGCCAAATTTTCTCTAGAATATGCAACTAAACCCACACTCACAAAACGATTATTAAAATCAAAACCATAAGGCCTCAGTACCTCTTCTTCCTTTGGCAACACATACGTATGTTGCTCTAATTTCTCCTCCTCTATCAGCACATCAATATGCTAATTTGAATTCTCGAACGAATTCATGAGACTGTCAACTATTCTCTTGTCCACACCATCTGCTTCAATGGTTTCTTCATGCTTTTGTTCATTGTAGTGAAATCCTTCCTCTGCAATCACACTGTCATACTCTGAATTTCCTAGCAAATACTCCAGAAATTCAAGTTCCCTGTGACACTTCACAAGTACTTCATCATCACTTATAATTCCTGCATTTATACTTAAATTATCAATTTGAAAATTACATAGTTCAACAATCTCAATTGTTGCTTCACATATCAGTTCTTTAGACTGAATCTCATCTCCTTTTTTCACAAGAACTTGTTCTTGTCTTGTAACAACTTTAAGCATCAATGTTTTACTAAAGTCTTTCTGTTGTTCCAAGTCCTCTACATGACTCATAAATATTTCGATGGTCTTCTCTTTAGCCTCTTAAATCCCTCCAATTGGTTGCTTGATATCCTTCTCCACTTCTTCTTGCTTTTGGCCATCATCATGAGTCAAACTTCCTCTGCTTCCAGTCCTTGCAATATGATGAAAAGTAAAATTTTCCTCAACTATGTACAGGCATTTACATGAGACCTATCTATCTCATCTTCTTTCAGAACAGAATTTAGATTCTTCCTGTCTTCATCCTCCTTCTTTACGATAATATCAACAAATTTTCTTTTTCTTTCTTCACATGTTTTACCTGCAAACATACTCAAATTATCAGATTTAAAATCATGTGACCCTTCAGTCTCACTTGAAGTTTCTATCTTCAAGTCTTCATCTTTACCCATTACTTCACCCTGCTCTGGTTCACAAATGGACACTTCCATTTCCAACTTAGCCTCTCTGAGTTCTTCCACTGGGCTCTTCACTTGCCTTTGCTGTAGCCTTCTCTATAACTTATGCCACTTCACTGGCTTTTTCTTTATGACCCAACCTAGTCTTTGACTTTCCTAAAGTATCATCATTAATACATTGAGCTGTTCTTTCATCTCTGCAATCTCTTTTTCAATTTCCTCTTGGCTCATTCTCTTTCCATTTGCCTTGGCATCCTCCTTCTTCACTTTGTGGCTTTTCTTCGAACCTCTACAATGACTATCAGTAGTCATCTTCTTCTCTATCTTCATGAATTCATCAATCACTTACTATGAGCTGAATTAAAGCCTCTGCAAAATTGAGTCCTCCTATTGCCACTTCCCTCACCAAGCTTTCCTCTGTACTTGGTCTTTTGGCAAGCACTTGGTTCCCTATTCTCTGGAAACTCTTTGAGCACTTGTTTATGCTCCTTCTAGGCTTCAACTCATTTGTACCTTTTAATAACACAATTGTCCTCTTGTACTTCAATCACAAATGAAATGCTAGGTTCTGACCATGTTATAGACATTTTTGGGCACTTCAACCCCATTCATAAATTTCCATAAACTGAGGGCTCCTAAGTCCCTAAAAGTGTTGCTTCACTGCCTAAAGGAACAAGGTTAGCTGATTACATCCATCTCCCAGAAGTTCTCCACTAAAAACTGCTCATAAATGGTCAAAACTAGACCATAATGAAAACCCAGTGCAGAGGGTGCGATGCATATCACCTTCCTAGTGTACAGGGTGCGATGCATAGTGAATGGATCCTCTATAGGGTGAGATGGTCGGGAATGGACAAATGGCAGGGACAAATTGCGAGGTGGAAGATCATGGAATCTTCCAGAAGCTTCCCCTCTGACACTTGCCTCTCTATTTTCAACCAAGGATGAGTAAGAGATCATCAATATCCAATTGGAATCAAGAACTATTGGAGAGAAGAAACTAATCAAAACCCCAAGAGATGACTCACCTCCCTATAATCATCTATATATGAATCCCTCATCACAGAGATCCAGAGGCTGGAATATTGTATCTTGTAGAGAAGTGTTGTTGGTTTTCTGGTGTAACTTCATAGTGTTGGGTGATCTAAGCTTTACTTAAGGTGAAGAAGGGCTTTCTTGTTGGAGGATGATGCTAGTTCAGAACATATGATTGTAATCCTCTTGCTATTCTTGATCTTAATAAAGATATTCAAGTTTTCCTCCATATTCTTGTATGTTTGTTTATATATGCATTTGTATGGTTAACACATATCTGGTCCTGTGTTATTTATGAGTATAGATCTCTGTTCTTCGATAGTAGAATGTTGCTTTGATTCCACAGGTGCTCTTTGAAGCTGGGTAGACGAAGAAGAAGCTGAAAATACCTATCAGGAAGGAGAGGAATCAAACAAGGAAACCCAGCGCAAGACTAAGGTTGGTGTCCTTTGTTCCACTTTTATCTATTTTCATAAAGGAAAGCGAAAGTAGACTTTACTTGTTTGTTTCTAATATAGCTACCAGTCTTAGTGGGAATAGCAGCTCCGAGTGGACCCTATTCCCGGTAACAAAATGGCGACTCCACTGGGGAGCGAATAGATTGTTTGTTAGTCTATCTTTGTTTATTTTATAAACTTACAGATGGAGCCTGATGTCAAGCCAACTAGCCTTCAAACTGCATTTGTTATACAAATGCAAAGTAGATCAATGTTGCTTCAGTCTATCTCCGGGTTTTGTTTATGAATTAAACAATTGATCTGCAAACGTTCTAATTTCCCTAAGTGGTGGCTCTGGTAACCTCCTTAGATCAACCCTTGTGATTTACATTTACTAAACATCACTTACTCGGCCTAAATCCCTGAACTGAATTGCAAATTGTGAGAAAAAACTCATTAAAAGTCTCGCACTGGTACCATTGCACCCTACCTTCAAGGCAGTCTGTATGCATCGCACTTCCCATGTGCAGTAGGTGCGCTGCATACTGAATTCACTGTGTGACAGGTGCGATGGTCAGGGAAGGTTAACTTTACCTACAGATTTTGGTTTTTCCTTCACTATTTTCAGTTCTATTCAGGAGTTTTGCTATCTGTGGTCAGTATATCTATATGAAACCCCCCTTCTCTTACATCATTCCGCCTCTATTATGAAAAGAAGTGTAAGTGTTTTTATGTACTGTGCGCCATTTTCAGTTCTCTTTTGCAAAGAAGTAGCATAATCGAACTGTCATTTCTTAATCTAAAAGTGTCGTAAGTGTCGTTTTCAGTTATAGAAGAGAATCCCATTGTTCTTGATAGTCGATTATACAGTTACTCTTGTATATGATTTGAATTAGTAGTTTTTAAAGTGTCGAAAAGCAATTTTCATTTCAAAATCGCAAAGTGTCTCCCTTACCTTCACTTCATTTTGAAAAGAAATTTGTTGAGTATTGTCGCTTTGGAAATAATTCAGATTTGCACTTAGCTTTCTTATCGTCATTCATACATTAAGAAGGCTGAAAACAAATACATGCATGTGCATTTGCATTTAGACTACTTGGT
>APFE030279694.1:0-13692 GCA_000404065.3 Pinus taeda
CAACACAAAACCCCAAACCCTACCCCATCAAAATACCCAAACTCCTCCCATATCCCTAACAAATTTCTCCCTATAAACCCTATCCCCATTTCATCACGCCCTTCCTAACAATCCCTCTTTCATTGTTCCCCTTGGTAACAAATATTACAAAGGCACCCAGCCTCACACCATCATCGAAAGGGCAGCCTAATCACAGTCCACATTGCAGTCATGACATCACAGCATTCATCTGAGTATGAGATGGAGACACAGAGTGACTCATCCTCAGAAGAGTAGGCTCGCAGGAGACACCACAAGAGTGGCAAACATGTCAGGGATGAACCCACTACCCTCACCGAGTTACAAGCATGCCCTCTTGCCATGTCATGCTTCCAGCACCTATCATGTTTTGAATTTTGTCAAAGAGTGGCAAATGTCAAAGTCCATCATGAGTTGGCCCGTTTGTTTGTGCTTCATCTACATGGAGGTCAGTCTACCTTGGCCAGGGTCACTTTCACATTGACACCCGAAGCTATATCAGTGGCAACAGGTATACCAAATGTTGGAGAACAATGGCATAAGAATAAGAAGGTGGAAAGGCAACACTATGAGCCTTACATCAAAGCTAGATTCTTGAATGAACTCACAAGAGTCTTTCCCTTCAGATACTTGAAAGATGAGTATGCTCCGCTCATGAGATTGATCATGAAATACTTCAACTGCGAGGGGAGGTTCTCTCGACTGTATGCCTATCACATCCACTTGCTCATGCACTTACCAGGGTGAGGATGATGAACCTCTCGTTTTTCATATGCAGGAACATAGAGAGGATGAACACTTTCATGCTGCATAAGACCCCTCAGCAACAGCTTAACAGTGTGTATCGCTCTGCTCTTATCTGGATTTTGGTAGATCATCAGTTGGGATTACAGGGCATTGATTGGGAGGACTTCATTTCCCGTGATTTCTTCAGCACATCACAGGTACTATCAGAGCCAGAGCAGGAGTTGGGTGGTCCTTCTTATCAGCATGAGCATCATGAGACCACTACCATGCCAGTTTTCATTACATAACAGAGAGGCAGTAGGCACTTGTTTGGAGCAGCAAAGCGAGTTTTACTCCACCCAGGGTGGAAGGTTCCTCGCTTCCGAAATCTACTAAACAGGTATTTGACAAGGGCAAGAAGCCCGTGCATGATGAGGGGCCCTCAGGTGTACAGGAGATCGATGTCATCCTCATTTAGGATGATGAGGCAGAGGCAGAAAATGCCAAACTTATGATGACCATTCAGGAGCAGGACTCGGAGATCCAGGACTTGATACTCAATATGGAGAGGGCCAGATGGGTCATCAAGTATCTGGAGCAGAGGAACAAACAGCTTGAGGACCAACAGATGATCATGGAGCTGCAAAGCATCTGTGAAAATCGACAAGCTGCCTAGTAGAGAAGGATCGAGCTCACTACCTTGGAGCAAGAGATCAACCACGACCGTGAGTCTTGGTTAGATTGGGTCAATCTACACTTGGAGAGACTGCTAGAGAAGGAAAATAGGGATAAAACCATATTGAGGAGGATGGCTTGTCATTACAGGGCACGGAACATGAGCGCAAAGGCCCGAATAAGGAGCTTGAAAGCCAAACTGAGCAGAGCAACAAAAGAGGCAAAAGAGAAAGATCAGCTTCGAATCTTGGCTGACGCTTCTGTGGCCCAACATAGTGCCTCTTAGAGAACCTCCAGCCCAAGTTTCAAGGAATTTGGGAAAATTTTGGTCGCATGGAAATTTTTTGGCACAAACACAAGTTTTTTCTCTATACGCGCCACGCCACCGGCACGACGCGTAGGATTAGGAGCTCCAAATGAGAAATGGTTTACATTTTTGGATTCAGAAGGAAACATCATGACTATTGGCACTCGGGCAAGAAATTTCAGCATGATTTGAATCTCCAGGAGGTCAAAAACACCCAAAAAATGGCCTCACCGCCCCTATTTTGACACACAGGAAGCAGTCTTGGGAGAATGAAGATTTGGAGGGGCAAATGAGCTCCAAATTCAAAAATTCCACTTGGGTTGGAAAGTAGATAGGATAGGCTTTCGAACGAGAACACTTGGGCACATTTTGGACTCCTACAAGTGCCTCAAAAGTGGCCTCAAAGTGGCGTGACACATACAGAAAAGGGCGTGACGCATATAGGAAAAAAGGCCCAGAATGCCTTTGTTTCGCGAAATTTCGCTTCTCGACTTTTCATAAGTGGGCCCCCTCATATGCACTTCATTTTTTCGGCACCTAAGGTGGTTTTAAAAGTATTTTCAGTCCATATGGGTAGTTATCCAAGTGGCAAAGGAAGGCAAAGGGCCACCCAAGCCATTTGTCATGTTTGTGGCGCTGCACCTGTAGCTGATGTTTGGCTCTCCACCTTCATTTTGTGATGATTCGAGTAACTCCCCAACCCTTGGGCGTTCTATCTCTCATGGCACATTCTATATATTGTATGCAAACCATTTGCAAAGGGTTGGTTGGCTTGTAACTTCTGGGAGACTGTGGGAAAGAAACTCTATTTCTGCATTGTATATTTTTTACAGAGGATTAATGAAAGGCAGTGGCTCTGTTTCATGAGATTCATGTGGTTGTGAGTGTAGAAAATTGTCTCTTATGTTTCATATGTATCTTGTTATGTTTCATAGTTCATTTCATATTATTTCTCAGTGAAATTTTCTAAGTTAGCTAAGGTAGAATTCAATTTTTATTGCTCTGCCTGTGGGAAAATTTCATGTTCAGTGTTCATTCTTCTGTTGAAAAGGATTCATGTTGTCCATGCCCTTTTCACCCTATAAATCAATCTCTCCATTCTGCACTATCTTAAACTAAATTTCTAGGCTTTCCGCCTATCTTGCCTCACGAAGTAATCCGTGCCTTTGTATTAAGTTCTCTGTTCGTTGAGGTCCATTGGTCCCATATCATCCCAGAAACACAGTCATTCATAAAAATCATTTCTTGTATCCGTATTCACTTACTAGCCTAAGATAAATAGTTCACTGTAAGTCATCTCAGGCCATTTCATTTTTCTATTCACTGAGCGTGACTCGAAGAGAGCCCTCTCCTGTTCTGGTAGGGCTAGCTACCAGACTGAGCATGATTTGTGGTTACCCTGAATTTTGCCTTCTTTCAGCCTAAGGAGGATTTAGGTGCTAACATAGTGGCGACTCTGCTGGGGAGCAAATAAATCCCCTTGTCTCTTAATAATTCTAAGCTTCCGGATGATAAGTTTAGGATTTGATAGGCTGATTAATGTTGGTTGTGTCCTTCGATTTTTCTCAATAGCACGTTGGATTCTCGAAGATACACCAGAGCTAATCCAGATCCCGACCCTCCGCACTTCTACGAAAATCCCAATTTTATTTCAAGAATTCGTCGTCAAGAAAGCTCTATATCGCCTATGCTCAAATCCCATTCATGCCCAGACATTTTTGAGTATATTGAAGAGCTAGAGTTTGATGAACAGTTTGAATTAGCGTTGTTCGAAACTAAGTCCGAAAGAGTGGTTGACTCTACTGTCCACAATCCACAGTTTCTTGTAGACTTGGAGATGGAAAGGGCTACCCTGTCTATTGGTAACTACATAGTAGCTCAGCTTCAAACTCCAATTGCTAGTCCCTTAAAAATTGTGCACACTCCACAACACCTCCGATGACAAATCCACCAAGAGTGATGGCTGCCCGTTTTGCACCTCTCGTTTTGCCTCAAGTTTTAGATGATATGCCTGCTGATTACCAAAGCAAAATCCCATTTTTTGATGGCACTCCTAATGGCATTACTACTTAGCAACATGTGGATAGAATGGCTTATTTCTATGAACTGCATGAGATCAATGCGGAGAATGTGGCAATGAGACTTTTTGTACAGACATTTGCAGGAGAGGTGAGGAAATGGTTCAGAGGTTTGCTGGCTGCTCATATCACTACCTTGGTTGACTTACAAAGACAATTTTTGAGCCACTGGGAAGTGAAGAAGAATCCTCTTCAAATTCTGGCCGAATATGAGAAAATCAAAATAAATGCTGGTGAGTCGGTCCACGATTATTGCACTAGATTCAATACAATTTATAATGAGATTCCAGATAATCTAAGGCCACCTGTGGGACTAGCCATGTTGAAGTTCCCGGATGGTTTTAACGCTGACATGGCTTATCAGTTGAGAGAAAGAGAATTGGCCACAATGGAAGACATGCAGAAGATAGCAGTCAGCGTTGAAGCAAATCTGCTGACCAAGAGAGCTAGAGCAAAGGCAGAGAAGAAGGTCACTGCAAAGGAAGAATCTTCCTTGGTAGATCAACTACTTCGGAAGGTAGAGCAGATGCTTGAAAGAGTGAAACTTGACAAACCAGAGCCACAAGTTAGAAATCCTAACTGCTGTGGCCAACAACAACCACAGTATAGAATAAGACAGAGAGATCAGTGAGCTCACGAGTCGATTGCACAACAACCAGTACAGACACCTTTGTAGCAAAATTTTATTCATGGACCAAAATCAGATGAAGACGGGAATGTAATGGGCAAAGAAAATCATCTCTTTACTCTTGATGATTTGCCTACTTATCTCACTGAAGAGGAGGAGTATGCAGAGAATTCAGCTGCACACAAAGATGGAGATTTCATTCTAGCAAGCGACACTGTCTTGAAGGAGCAATCAGATGAATACCAAAGAGGCTACATGAATTCTTTGTCTGCCCAACAACAACGATATTCACTTAGAAACAGAGATGTGCTGGTCAAACCCATTTAGAAAAAGAAGGATGTTGAAGTGTCAAAGAATGATTTAGCAGTTACACAAAGGAAAGGAAAGGAGGCGGTTGGAACAGAGAGTAGCAAATCAACATCAACAGAACCATCACATCAGCAAGTTACATCGAAATAAAGGGAGAGGAAAGAGATCCCAGTCAAAGAGGTAGAAAGGATTCTCGCTTTCAATTTAGAGAATGAAATTTCTAAACTAAAGATATCCATCCCTTTGACTGAAATATTGAAGAATAACAGTTATAAAGGACAAGTATCTAAAATGTTGAATTTGGACCCAATGTCCGACATGGTGAATGTCGAAGATGATCAACCTGAAATGATTTTTGGGCCAACATCAAATTGTGAGTCTCCTGATAGTGATGTGCCACCTTTTTACATCAGTTTAAGGTTGCACGATTTTGTGTTACATAATGCCATGTTCGATTCCAGAGCTTCTCACAATCTCATGCCCAAGGCAATCATGGATAAGCTTGGTTTGGACATCACCCGGCAATATCATGATCTCTATTCGTTTGATTCCAGCAGAGTAAGATGTATAGGTCTCATCAAAGACTTGGTTGTGAGTTTGGATCAGCTCCCAATGAAGAATGTTTTGATGGATGTTGTGGTAGCAAACATTCCTCCAAGGTTTGGCATGCTTCTTTCCAGGTCTTGGGTAGAAAAACTAAAAGGGACACTACAGCTAGATTTCTCCTATTCAATGATTCCAGTATTTGGACAAATGAGGAAATTATATCGGGAACAAAAAATGAAGTACATGATCACAAGCAAGGAGAAACCAATAAATCATCCTATTAACTATGTACATACAGATTTAGAGTCTTTTGTTTTGTATTCAGATAGTTTAAATGATATAGATAGTCAGTTGGTAGAAGCAAATGATATTCCGGAAATAACAGAAAATTTTAGAGAAGTTTTGAAGAAAGAAGAACAAGAACAACAAAACACCGTTGGGCAATCAGTTGAAAGCAATGGACAGCAAGCAGACAAGGCACAACAAACAGATTTCCAGCACTTGCAAGAGGAGGAAGAAGGTTTGTGGACAATGGATTTCGATGGAGCAGTGGGAAATGATGGTGCTGGAATTGGGATTTGGGTACGCAGTCCTTTCTCCGCCCCAAACAAGGTCCCTAATAACGTACATGTATGCTCTTACAAGTTGGCTTTTGAGTGTTCAAATAATGAAGTTGAGTATGAAGCTCTGATTGCTGGCCTAAAGATTCTAAGAAAGCTGAACGCCAAGAGGATTTTAGTATATGGCGACTCCGAATTGGTTATCAAGTAGGTCAGAGGCGAATATCAAGCAAAGCATCCTAGGATGCGAGCCTACCATAATGCAGTCCTAGACATTTTGAAATTATTTTCAGAATACACCTTGACATGTGTTCCTCGTATACAAAATAGTATTGCCGATGCTCTTGCTAAGGCAGTGAGTAGTTTGAAGATCCCAATCAACTCTAATAACAAATTCAAAATTCATGTCAAGCATCGTCCAACCGTTCTAGACAATTAGAGATATTGGCAAGTGTTCCAAGATGATGAGGAGATTGATGATTTTCTGCAAAGCAAAGGCAAGTTTAAAGAGATCTCAATTGATGAAGAAAATGACGATGGAAAAGGAAATGGTACAGATGAAATGCAGATCAATGAAATGGACGTGTTGTAGCTGAAGAATAACGTTATTCCCAAAGGCTTGATACCTCTAGAAGAACTCTTTGATCAAGATGATGTATCCCGCAAGCCAACATTGCAGCCAACAGAGAAGGGTGTGGAAGAGGTCAATATCGAGACAACTGCAAATCCTAAATTGGTAAAATTGTCCAAAGCATTGCCGCCAAAGATCAAGGACAAATATATCAGTTTGATGTCTTCATTTGCAGATGTGTTTGCTTGGGACTATTCCGACTTAAAGACATATGACACCAATATAATTCAGCACACTATACCCATCAAGCCCAATCAAAAACCATTCAGGCAAAAGTTGAGAAGGCTAAGTCCAAAGTTGCTGCCATCTATTGAAAAGGAGATCAACAGGTTGTACAAATCAGGGATCATTGTGCCAATCAGATTTTCAGATTGGATCTCCAACTTGGTGCCCGTAAGGAAGAAGACATGTGAGATTCGCTTATGCATTGACTTCAGAAATCTCAACAAAGTTTCATTGAAGGACAACTATCCACTGCCCAAAATGGACCATATACTTCAGCGAGTAGTGGGAGCATCCCGTATGTCACTACTTGATGGTTATTCCGGATATAACCAGGTTTTTGTCCATGAGGATGACTGAGACAAGGCAGTGTTCACCACTGCATGGGGAACCTTTCATTACGCAAAAATGCCTTTCGATTTGAATAATGTGGGTGCCATATTTCAGCGTGCTATGGACTTGGCTTTTGCAAACGAGAAGGATGTCTTTTTGGTGGTGTATTTAGACGATTTGATGGTGTTTTCTAAATCTGATGAAGAACACATGTACCATCTTAAAACCGTTTTCCTAAAGTGTAGAAAATATGGCTTGTCGCTGAATCCAAAGAAGAGCTTGTTTGCCATGGAAGAAGGCAAACTACTCGGGCACATTATCTCAAAGGATGGCATCCGTATTGACCTGGCATGTGTGCAAGCAATTCAGCAAATAGGTCTGCCTGGGAATAAAGAGGAGATACAATCGTTCAATGGCAAGATGAACTTCCTCCGCCGCTTTGTACCAATCTCACTGAGCATCTAAGAGAGATGACAAACATGCTTAAGAAGGACTGCCAAGTGAAATGGAAAGAAGAGGCTATAAAATATTTCAATTTGGTCAAATTGGCTCTTTCCTTAGCACCAGTTCTGGTCAGCCCAGACTACACTCATGATTTAATATTGTTTTCATTTGCTTCAGAGCATACTATGGCAGTGGTATTATTGCAGAAGAGAGATGATCATGAAAGACCCATTGCATTTTACAACAGAGTTATAAGAGATGCAACTTTAAAGTATAACATCATTGAGAAGCAAGCCCTTGCACTTGTGAAGGCATTGCAAGATTTCCAAGTGTATATTCTACATTCTCACGTTCTAACCTATGTTCCCAACGCTGCTGTAAAAGATGTTTTAGTGCAGGCCGATCCAGAAGGAATAAGAGGCAAGTGGATTGCAGCCTTGCTGGAATATGATGTAGAAATAAAGCCCACAAGACTGGTGAAAGGACAGGGATTGGCGAAGCTAATGGCTGAATCAAACTTGCATGCTTTGGACATAAAACTGATCGTTGCTATGTCCGATGAGAACGATGAAGAATCGCCAATTCAGGTATCTGAAATGTTTGCTCTTTCTCCATGGTATTCGGATATCATATATGTGCTCAAAAATTTGTCACCTCCGCCCGGCATGACTAGAAACAAAGCGAGAACACTCAAGTTGAAGGCTGCCAAGTTTTGCATTCTTAATTCAACATTGTATTGGAAAGATCCCGGTGGCGTTTTGTTAAATTGTTTGGTGGAAAAGGAAGCAAAGCAAGTCATGGAGGACTGCCACCAAGGAGACTGTGGTGGTCACCTCTTTTGGAAGTCAACAACAAACAAAATTTTGAGAGCAGGTTACTATTGGCCGACATTGTTTGCTGATGTATATAAGATGGTCAAGCACTGTCATAAGTGTCAGATTTTCGAAGGAAAGCGGAAGTTACAACCTCTACCACTCAAGCCCATAGAAGTGAGCGCCCCTTTTCAGCAATGGGGGTTGGATTTCATTGGCGAAATTCATCCCGCTTCTTCTGGACAACATAGATGGATCCTCACAGCCACAGATTACTTCTCAAAATGGATTGAGGCGATTCCCACCAGACAAGCTACAGATGTGGTAATCATTTCATTCCTCGAAAATAACATCTTTTCTCGCTTTGGTTGTCCGAATAAGCTAATCACTGATAACGCAACAACTTTCAAATCAAAGAGGATGGTAGAGTTTTGTCATAAATATCACATCATTTTGGGTCATTCAATTGCCTATCATCTGCAAGGCAATGGATTGGTGGAATCTTCAAACAAATCATTGGTCAACATAATCAAGAAGCTGCTGGAAATAAACAAGTTGGCATAAGAGGTTGGTAAATGCGCCTTGGGCAGATCGGGTCAGCCAGAAGAAGTCCATAGGTACGTCACTGTTTGAGCTTGTTTATGGAGTTGATACAGTATTTACTTCCTCTCTCGCTGCCCCGTTTGTCAAACTTCTTCAGGAGGCCGACAGTGAAGAAGATCCCATGCAGAGAAGGTTGAATCAAATGGTCCACTTGCAGCAGACCAGAGAAGAAGTTTTCAAGAACACATCCAAATTGCAGGAAAAAATCAAGAAAATTTATGACCGAAAGGCAAAGGTGGACAAATTTCAGGTGGATGATGTAGTGCTGAAGTGGGATGCAAGGAATGAGGAGAAAGGCAAGCACGGTAAGTTCGAGAACCTCTAGAAAGGTCCTTTCAAGATTGCAGCATATCGGGGGCAGAATTCTTTTCTTCTGAAGGAAATAAACAGAGAAGATTGTCCAGGAGGGCCGATCAATGGTCGGCTGCTCAAGCGGTACCATTTCTAAGTTATCAACGCTGCTTCCACTGTCACTGTAAATACCATTTTATTTCAGTTTTGTTAGAGTCGGCTAAGTTAGCCTTTAAATCATTTCAATGTCAAGTTAGAGTTAGTTTTTTCTTGGGTCATTTCAGTTTCATAAATGAGTCAGAGTCCTATATTATTTATCAAAATGATGACTCCATAGCCCAATGGATGAAGGCACTGTCTAGCTCTTCCAGATATTTGCTGTTCTTGGCACCTCCAAGGAGCTACCATCCCCCATTGGAGCCAATGTTAGAGTCAGTCTGGTCAATCCTCCGTCAAAGATCAAAACTCTTTATGCATTTCATGTTTAGGTGTCCCGTTCCATTCTCCCAGTTGCACTCCACTAGGGGCATGCCATAATCTGACGGAGAAGGTCATGATAGTCATTCCCCCTCATGTCTGGCTCCTGTTGGCTCAGGTCTTTTGTCAATCATCATCAAAGTCCATGATAGTCAAGGTCTGGTCCGTTAAAGGACAAAGGTCATTTCGAGGTCTAGGTCTAGGAATTCATCAATCTGGTCTTTGAACATGTCCAGTAAAGCCATGCAAGCCAGAGTGAGGCCCTTACACAGTTATGGTTCAAAGAGCTTCATCATCATGCGGATAGACTTCGACTCTTCTTCAAAACTCTGTTTTGAAGAAAAGTCAAATAGTGTCATTTATGACAAAATTTTCAAAAAAATCGCCAGTTGATTTTTTCAAATGCAGTCATGGTTTCCGTGGCCAATTGTCCTGTCGTGCAATCCCTGCAAAGAGTGCCCAAAATTTCATCATTTGAGCTAAAATTTCAAAGGGAAAGTGAAAATCAGTGTGTTTTAAAGTCAGTGAAAAAGTGCAAAACTCAAACATTAGAAAAATGGGTTTTTGAAGAGGAAAAAATTAAACCCATCTCTTCCAAGGCTATATATACAAATTTTTGTCAAAAACAAAGGCATTGTGTTATTACAAGCCTTGGAGAAGTGTTGGAAAGGCGTGAGTGTGCATTGGTGAACGATTGAGTGAGTTGGAGTCGCCTTTGGAGGGCGCGACGCATATACCCAGGAGCGTGATGCACACAGAGGGCGCGGCGCACACGCAGCCTGCCCACAGTGCAAATTTACTAAGGGCACGACGCATACCCAGGGCACGGCGCACTAGGCTTTGCGCACGGCGCATACAGACAGGGGCTTAAACAAGTGCCCAAACGCTCCCAAATTTTGGTGAAGCCTATCAAATTGGGAGGTAGGCTCTTTAAAATCACTTGCTCATCAAGTTTTTTCAATGATAGGGTGTTTATAGAGATATTTCAATGCCACCAAAATGTATAAAATCGACCATAAGAAATCACGAAGAAATTGATGGCTAGGGTTGTTTAAATGTCTTGTTAGTGCCAAGGTTTCACTCCACTCACCTTTTCCCCTCACACATCACTTTTCCCTTCCTCCCTCTCTCATTTTTCCTAAAATCCCTACCCTAAACTACTACCAAACCTCCTCCCCTATCCCTCCACTATTTGGTCAACACAAAACCCCAAACCCTACCCCATCAAAATACCCAAACTCCTCCCATATCCCTAACAAATTTCTCCCTATACCCCCTATCCCCATTTCATCACTCCCTTCCTAACAATCCCTGTTTCATTGTTCCCCTTGGTAACAGATGTTACAAAGGCACCCAGCCTCACACCATTATCAAAAGGGCAGCCTAATCACAGTCCACATTGCAGTCATGACATCACAACATTCATCTGAGTATGAGATGGAGACACAGAGTGACTCATCCTCAGAAGAGCAGGCTCCCAGGAGACACCACAAGAGTGGCAAACATGTCAGGGATGAACCCGCTACCCTCATCGAGTTACAAGCATGCCCTCTTGCCATGTCATGCTTCCAGCACCTATCATGTTTTGAATTTTGTCAAAGGGTGGCAAATGTCAGAGTCCATCATTGAGTTTGGCCTGTTTGTTTGTGCTTCATCTACATGGAGGTCAGTCTACCTTGGTCGGGGTCACTTTCACATTGACAACTGAAGCTTATATCAATGGCAATAAGGTATACCAAATGTTGGAGAACAGTGGCATAAGATAAGAAGGTGGAAAGGCAACACTATGAGCCTTACATCAAAGCTAGATTCTTGAATGAGCTCACAAGAGAGTCTTTCCCTTCAGATACTTGAAAGATGAGTATGCTCCGCTCATGAGATTGATCATGAAATACTTCAGCTGTGAGGGGAGGTTCTCTCGACTGTATGCCTATCACATCCGCTTGCTCATGCACTTTACCAGGGTGAGGATGATGAACCTCCCGTTTTTCATATGTAGGAACATAGAGAGGATGAACACTTTCATGCTGCATAAGACCCCTCAGCAGCAGCTTAACGGTGTGTATCACTCTGTGCTTATCCGGATTTTGGTAGATCATCAGTTGGGATTGCAGGGCATTGCTTGGGAGGACTTCATTTCCCGTGATTTCTTCAGCACATCACAGGTACTATCAGAGCCAGAGCAGGAGTTGGGTGGTCCTTCTTATCAGCATGAGCATCATGAGACCACTACCATGGCAATTTTCATTACATATCAGAGAGGTAGTAGGCACTTGTTTGTAGTAGCAAAGTGAGTGTTATCTCCACCCAGGGTGGAAGGGGCCTCGCTTCCGGCATCGAATACATAGGTATTGGACAAGGGCAAGAAGCCCGTGCATGATGAGGGGCCCTCAGGTGTACAGGAGACCGATGTCATCCTCATTCAGGATGATGAGGAAGAGGCAGAAAATGCAAAACTTAGGATGACCATTCAGGAGCAGGACTCGGAGATCCAGGACTTGATACTCAATATGGAGAGGGCTAGATGGGTCATCAAATATCTAGAGTAGAGGAACAAACAGCTTGAGGACTAGCAGACGATCATGGAGCTGCAAAGCATCCGTGAAAATTGACAAGCTGCCCAACAAAGGAGGATCGAGCTCACTATCATGGAGCAAGAGATCAACAACGACCATGAGTCTTGGTTAGATTGGGTCAATCTACACTTGGAGAGACTGTTGGAGAAGGCAAACAGGGACAAAACCATATTGAGGAGGATGGCTTGTCATTACGGGGCACGGAACATGAGCGCAAAGGCCCGAATATGGAGTTTGAAAGCCAAACTGAGCAAAGCAACAAAAGAGGCAAAAGAGAAAGATCGGCTTCGAACCTTGGTTGACGCTTCTGTGGCCCAACATAGTGCCTTTTAGAGAACCTCTAGCCCAAATTTCAAGGAATATGGGAAAATTTTGGTCGCATGGAAATGTTTTGGCACAAACACAGGTTTTTTCTCTATACGCGCCGTGTAGGATTGGGAGCTCCAAATGAGAAATGGTTTGCATTTTTGGATTCAGCAGGTAAAATCATGACTACTGGCACTCGGGCAAGTAATTTGAGCATGATTTGAGTCTCCAGGAGGTCAAAAACACCAAAAAAATGGCCTCACTGCCCCTATTTTGACACACAGGAAGCAATCTTGGGAGAATGAAGATTTGGAGGGGCAAATGAGCTCCAAATTCAAAAATTCCACCTGGGTTGGAAAGTAGACATGACAGGCTTTCCAACGAGAACACTTGGACACATTTTTGACTCCTACAAGTGCCTCAAAAGTGGCCTCAAAGTGGTGAGATGCATACAGAAAAGGGCGCGACGCATATAGGAAAAAAGGCCCAGAATGCCTTTGTTTCGCGAAATTTCGCTTCCCAACTTTTCATAAGTGGGCCCCCTCATATGCACTTCATTTTTTGGGCACCTAAGGCAGTTTTAAAAGTATTTTCACTCCAGATGGGCAGGTATCCAAGTGGCAAAGGAAGGCAAAGGGCCACCCAAGCCATTTGTCATGTTTGTGGCGCTGCACCTATAGCTGATGTTTGGCTCTCCACCTTCATTTTGTGATGATTCAAGTAACTCCCCAACCCTTGGGCATTCTATCTCTTCATGGCACATTCTATATATTGTATGCAAAGCATTTGCAAAGGGTTGGTTGGCTTGTAACTTCTGGGAGACTGTGGGAAAGAAACTCTGTTTCTGCATTGTATATTTTTTAGAGGATTAATGAAAGGCAATGGCTTTGTTTCATGAGATTCATGTGGTTGTGAGTCTAGCAAATGTGTCTCTAATGTTTCATATGTATCTTGTTATGTTTCATAGTTCATTTCATATTCATTTCCAGTGAATTTTTCTAAGTTAGCTAAGGTAGAATTCAATTTTATTGCTCTGCCTATGGGAAAATTTCATGTTCAGTGTTCATTCTTTTGTTGAAAAGGATTCATGTTGTCCATGCCCTTTTCACCCTCTTAGTCAATCTCTCCATTCCGCACTATCTTAAACTAA
>APFE030279694.1:15528-29167 GCA_000404065.3 Pinus taeda
TCAGGACCCGAAAAACTACTAAAAATAGTAAATTGTGCTACAATTAAGGAAACTGAAAAACTGAAAGAGACAGTTGTGGGGGTCCAAGTGGGATAGGTGGGTGGCCACCAACATCCACCTGGATCATTCCTCCCCCCTTAGGAAGCAATGGTCCTCATTGTGTTGAGTTTCTCCATCTGCAAAACTTGGTCCCTAGTGAGCTGTTCTGCAATCTCTGATGTGTCCAGTAATGGTGGGAAGCATGGTCGATGGCATTCCACATTGATCACTAGGTGCAAGTGAAGGAATGGAGGAATGTTGTGCTCCAAAGAATTGTTTCCCACAACCTTGGTAATGCTGTAAGGACCATGTCAGAGTGGTTTGAGCTTCTGATGGGCTCTTGTAAGGCGTTCTTTCTGCCGATGCAACCAGACTTTGTTGCCCACCTAAAACTTGTGTGGTACCCCTGTGGGTGAGGAGAATATGTTCCTTTGTTCTTTCATGAATGTATCCCTTTGTTGTTATTTCTGCTGCATGGAGGAACCCTTTGCGCAGGTCATGGATGTGGCGAAGATCTTCCCCTTACTTTGGGAGCGAACCAGACAGAAAATGAATTTCCTAGTCTGGGATATGAGCTTGTTGCCTTTCTTAGCAGTGATCAAAGAGGTGATGGTAGGTGGGGCTACCTTTGGTATCCTATATAATGAATTACCCAAAGTGATAATAACAGCACGAGGCCTTGACTCATACAAAGCATGTTGCCTCCACAAGTATGGTTGGCCTAAGAATACATCACAAACATCCAGAGGTGCAACATCACACAATACCTCGTCTGTGAAGGGTTTCGTGTTGTAGGGAAGGCGGTACTGCTTGCGATCTTAGAGATCTCGTCCTTGGTGAAGCCACCCGATACTATACAGCTGTGGGTGTGGTGTGGTCAGTAGGCCCAACCGCTTCACGAACTCTGCTAAAATGAGGTTCTTCTGGCTCCAGCTATCAACAATGAATTGCAGCGGTGAACCCTTCACCCACATTTGTGAGTGGAAAAGACGCTCCCCCTCCTCTGGATCTTCGAGATCCTTCTTGTGTATCTTGGCGGTGGCAACAGTGGCACTGGGCTCCACATCAATGATCTACTTTCCTTTTCCATTCCCCTTGTCGGGTTTTGACTCAGGGTCAGAACATGCATCTGAGTCTGAAGCCTTCAACTCGACCACCAAAGACTGCTTGGTTCAACACTCACTTGTGTTGTGAGTGGGGCTCTTGTGGAAATCACACCACTTTCCTGTGTCCTTCTTCACCTTCGTGGTGTTGTTCATTTCTTGCCGCTTCGATGGGTTGTCTTGGGTCACCCCACCTTGGCTTTGTCCTTTGGTCTTCGGATTTGCAGATCCAAAATCTCGCTTCTTCTGTTTAAACTTCTGCTTGATCTTGACAGTGTATCGGTACGTCGTGCCAAGTGAGAAGATGTTCAGGAACTCCATCTCTTCCTAGATGTACTTGTGTAGGCAACCACAGTATTTGAGTACCAAATGTAGCTCAGAATCCTTGATACCCAATTGTGTGCGACGGGTATGAAAAATGTTTGTGAACTCTAGCACATCTTGGTCCCTTCCCTGCCGCAGCATGGTCCACTTTATGTATTTGTCCTCATAGCTTTTGACAGGGTAATACTGCTCCTTGATGGCATCCCAGAATGAATTCCAAGTGGATGAGGCTGAAAATAGTGAGCCTGTACTTTCATCCTTTTGTTCGCAGTAGGTTTCCCACCAGTCCTTGACATGGGGGGGTGATTTGAGAAGAGTGAAAATAATCTTTTCCCGACTGGAAAAATCATGAATAGGAAAATAACCCTCTAGCAGATTTAACCATTTATCGACATCATCTGCGTCTATCTGACCCTCGAATATGGGCATTTCAAAATTAAATTGTACCTTAAATGGTGTGGCGTTTCCAGAGTAGCTGTTGGAAGCCGATGCGTCGCCCCTGGGTAACCATTGAAGGATCTGGGCAAAGCTTTCCATAATCACATTCCTTTGTCGCTCGAGGGATTTTTCAAGCAAGATTATGATAGGATCTCTTGCCCCCTCATCTTTATTTTCATTTGCCATGGGAGGCCATCGGGATTTGCGAGGCTGGTGTTATCACTCAGGTTGTTCCCAAAAACTTGTGAGGAAAGGGAATACGGCCGAGGTAACCACTAACCAATCTTTTAGATGCAGCTTCCAGCCAAACTGCATCTAGAGAGGGCTCTCTCTTTATAATTTAGCTTTGTTTTTGAAGTATTTTATGCTAGTTATGATGTGCAGGGTTTTGTTTTAAGTTTGTTGGATGGTGATTTTAAACAGAGCTGGGATGCAAGTCTGAAACAATTTATTCCATTGGGCAAATGGAGTCTATGAGGCGAACTGCTGAGTGTGTTTTTCTGATAAAGGACAATACTACAGAGCAAGATAATCGATTTTGGAACAATTTTAAAATCTAGGAATTGATGGAATGTAAGCCAGTGGATGAAGGGCAGTTAAGAATCCTTCATCATGATGGCAGATGGAAAGTGCATGAATATTATCAAGGAGCAGTAAAGAATTCCTTGGCAATTTTCAAAGTGAAAGAATTAGTGGAAATCGGAGCATCTAAGAATTCTTGTTTATGCTAATTCTGAAGAAAACATAAATAACAACAGAGATTGAACACAAAGTGTATTTAAACAAGTTCCGGGCTATTCTTTTTCCCTGTTACTAAGATAATGAAACATATATGAAATTTGCAAACACAGGAAACAAAAAACACAGTTTAGAACAACTTGTTGATCCATAGAAAGACACAAGAATTTTGTAGCAGGGTCCAGAACATCAAATCCACATTCAGACGGTCCAACAATAGTGAACTTCAACAATGTTTGTATTAAAAAATCTCAGAGCTACAACATGGTCGAGAGAGGAAAATCACCAACCCCGAATACATCTCACGGGGGGTATTTATACAAAAGAGTTTCAAAATATCTCATGGAGAAAATATCCTGCAATAAATTTATCCATCTACTTTTACAAAGGAAATAAATGCGGTTGGAAACCGAGAAAATAAATGCAGAAGTTATTGCTGCTGTGCTGGCCGCTTTAATTGACTAGATATCTTTCACTTTTACACATAGCGAGTCGGTTGATGGTCTTTCTTTAATTTTCATTGTTGAGTTGATGCCCCAGCTCTTTCATCTGTGCATGATCCTGTTTTAATGAGCCCCAGTCCCAGCTTGACTCCCTTCCTCTGTTGTTTTCATCTTTATTATGTGTGCCACATGTTTTGACATTTGATTTGAAGTGCAGATGATAAAGGAAAATTAGAACTACCTTGGTAAAACCTCCAACATGCTCTGCCACCATTGATCTGTCGGCAACTGGTGCCTTTGTAGTTTTATCAGTGTTTCATCAGCTTCAGTATACCTGTAGAAATTGGGTTGAATTTCAAAAAGATGCGTTATTTCATGCTTAATATAGAACAGATTCTCCAATTTGTCAGGGAAAATATTGACAGAGGGGTGGTAGTATATGGGTAGATTTGATTCCCATATGCCATAAAAATCATTTTGGCTTAGGTAACTGTTTCTGAGCTCACAGAATGTTTGCAGATGGTTTTGGTAGCCAACCAGGTCTTGGATTTGATAATCTCTATCAGCTAAGGGCAGATGTTCCAATTCCTTGTGGGGTGCATTGAGAGGAGTAACATTTAAGGCTAGTGGACCTTCCATAGCTCAATTCTGTTGCTTTTAAAATTGGAATTTTTGGGTATGTGTAAGTAAAACAGGCAAAACAATAGCTCTGCAGATTTTCTCTGGGAATTTCACCATGAAATTGGTTTGTTGGTTTGCATTTAGCTCAGTGGACAGAAATTAGATAGAGAGACAGAATTTGTGGGATTCTTTGGAAAAACGGGCAACGATATTGGGTAAAAAGGCAGTTTTCGGGGTTTCTCAGAGAATTTGAAGGGCTGAACGAGCTCAAATTTAGCTCAGTGTGAAAATTTATGGTGAAAATTTGGCAAGACAGCGGTTATGATGTGTATTTTTGAAAACAACACAGTGTTTTTTCTTCAAATTTTGGGTTCTGCGGGCAATTTTACAGAGAAAACCAAAGAAAAACAGGGTTCGGGAGCAAATTCATGTAAATACTTGTTTTAACGGTGAAATGGTCAATTTGCAGGTGGTGAGACAAGTCGAGGGGCCAAGCTATGGAGTAAAATTGTTGGGTGGCGGACTGTGCAGTTAAGATGTTGTTTCAGGCGTAAATCAGCATGCATAGGACGCGTAGAGGAAACAAACACAAATGAGTGAAAATGACACTTTCATCCCTTTTTAACAAAATTTTGACTTTGGCGGGTTTTGGTGCGCTTTTGTCTGATGACGTCAGCATGACGTAATTTTGTCGTGTAGCGAGGTACGGAAGATGACATGTCAGGTGATGTGGCGCTGACATGGGCAGATGACAAGGATGTGACATGGTAGACAGACGGGCGGCAACGAGGGTGATGTCAGCAAATGACGTAGGCATGATGTCATCGGGGAGGCAGTGGGGTGGTAAGCGGTATTCCCTGCACCGCCTTTGGAGGGAAGTGGTATTGGAGGAGGGGGCTCCGATCATGCCGGGCGCCTGACACGCGTCCTCTGTACGGTGGAAATATCGCCCATCCCTGGGATGCTATCGTTCGGCACTTAAGGGCTTTCGATATTGCTGACAGCCGTTGGATCTGTCCGCGATGATCAGACGGTCGACGGGTGATAGAGATGGTGGCGGCTTATAACTGGGGGACCCGCTGTAATATTTCACATTTGTAATGTTTTGTGGGGTGTATTTTAAACTTTGGTTAAATGGGGTTTGGGGGTATGATATGCGGGTTCAACTATTTATTTAGCCATAAGCTAAACAAGTCCCGATGGAGTGCGTGGAGGGTTGTTATTAGCCCTGGATGGACTAATAACCCCCAACAAAAATTAAACTATAGCTTATAGTTAGCCAAAGGTCGGGGTATTTAGATGTTTAGGGATTTTTATGTATTTTTACATAGTATGGGAGGGGAAATATTTACATAGGAGCTATATAATAGTGTTAGGAGGTTAATATGAATATGTGGGATGAATATGTATGAATAAATGCTAAGTTTATAGAGTGAAAAACTTAGGCATGGGGGAATGAAAGGATACCAAGTTATGAAGTTTGGGAAACTTGGCATAGTGGAAAAAACATTTTACACAAGAAATGTGGCTTGTTTTGCCTAGGTGAAAACACAGTTTCACTTAGTTTTTTCCATGAAATGAAGTGGACTAAGGGTAGGTGAGCAAATCTTATTGTCCTTGGGGGGATGTTAGTAAGTGTTCTTGGAAAAATGAGGAGGGAAATTAGTCATGCTCCATTTATTTTGTAACCACCTTTCTGTAGCACCTTATGATATTTGTGAGATGAAACCTGTTCCAAAGGACCAAATTGCTCATAAAACTGCTTCTACAACATCCAAACTGCCTACCAAGCCTAGTACACCTAACATTTTTCTTCATTTTCATTGGGTGCATTTGAACTAGCAAACCCTGATTCTTCTCTTTTCTTTTAGTTGCCCTGCTATCTAAGTTCTATCCTTATCTTTTCCAAGGGCTCAGATTAAGCTATTGAGACCCTTTGCTTCTCTACCTAACTACTTGTCTGCCAAGCTTCAACTGTTTGTACAGACCTTTATTCTCTATTCTAAGACAAGTAAATTCAAACAGGATCTAGCCAGGATTAAACTGTCTGGCTATTCATCAACTGTGGCAAAAGTCAACCACCTGTACATAATGAAATTCTACAAATTATGGAACCTTTGTAGCATGGAAAGGATGAACATATTTGGCACTTCTCCAGTCAATCATGAAAATGAAACCTATTGGTATAGGAAGCTAACAGCTAGTCTTGCAAAGGTTCGACTAGTTCAAGCCCTAACTCCTTATATCTCGACCTCATTGCGGACATGCAAAGAAAAACATAGAAAAAGCAGAACGCTCTGATACCACTGATCTGCATTTAAACAGGAACACAACAAACTACAGAGATAACCATAAACATAGAGATGAAGTGGAAATAATACTTCATTTCATTAATGTAAAATACTGAAATATGCTTACAAACAGAAATGGAAATAAACCAGCTAGAGCGATGGTAGCTTATATATGAGAAGAGATGTGGTGGCTACATGCCTCTGAACTGTATTACAATGAGGCTCGAAGGCCTATTTATTTTTGAGAAACAATGGAAAACCCTAAACATCCAAAAACCTAACCCTAGAAGATGAAACGCCAAACTATGGGCCCCGCTTGGGTAAATTGGTACATCAACTTCCTGAGGTCGTAACTTTGGCATACAATCTCTGCTTGATGCGCACCATATCTCACTAGAAATATCTATTCGGTGACTACAACTTTGGGAAGAGAGGCATCGGTACACATCCCATGTTGCTCCCAGTTTTCCCAAAAAACATTGTTTAGGGCCTAAAACAACTCCAGAAGTTCAGGACCCGAAAAACTGCTAAAAATAGTAAATTGTGCTACACTTAAGGAAACCGAAAAACTGAAAGAGACAGTTGTGGGGGTCCAAATGGGATAGGTGGTTGGACACCAACATCTACCTAGATCATTCCTCCCCCCTTTGGAAGCAATGGTCCCCATTGCATTGAGTTCCTCCATCTGCTAAACTTGGTCTCTAGTGACCTGTCCTGCAATCTTTGATGTGTCCAGTAATGGTGGGAAGCATGGTTGAGGGCATTCCACATTGAACACTAATTGCAAGCGAAGGAATGGAGGAATGTTGTGCTCCAAAGTGTTGTTTCCCACAACCTTGGTAATGCTGTAAGGACCATGTCGGAATGGTTTGAGCTTTTGATGGGCTCTTATAAGGCGTTCTTTCTGCCAATGCAACCAGACATTGTTGCCCACCTGAAACTTGTGTGGTACCTCTGTAGGTGAGGAGAAGCTTTTCCTTTGTTCTTTCATGACCGTATCCCTCTTTTGTTGCTGCTGATGCGTGGAGGAACCCTTCACAGGGGTCATCGATGTGGCGACAATCTTCCCCTCACTTTGGGAGCGAAACAGACAGAAAATGAATTTCCTATTCTGGGAGATGAGCTTGCTGCCTTTCTTAATAGTGATCAAAGAGGTGGTGGTAGGTGGGGCTACCTCTGGTATCCTGTATAATGAATTACCCAAAGTGATAATAACAATGCGAGGCCTTGACTCATACAAAGCATGTAGCCTCCACAAGTATGGCTGGCCTAATAATACATCACAAACATTCAGAGGTGCAACATCACACAATACCTTGTCTGTAAAGGGTTTGATGCTGTAGGGAAGGCAATACTACTGGTGAACTCAGAGATCTCGTCCTTGGTGAAGCTACCTCATATTGTACGGCTGTGGGTGTGGTGTAGTCGGTAGGCCCAACCGCTTCACGACCTCTGCTGAAATGACGTTCTTCTGGCTCCCACTGTCAACAATGAATTGTAGCGGTGAACCCTTCACCCACATCTGTGAGTGGAAAAGTCACTCCCCCTCCTCTGGATCTTTGGGCTCATTCTTATGGATCTTGGTAGTGGCAACAATGGCATTGGGCTCCACATCAATGATCTGCTTTCCTTTGCCATTTCCCTTGTCGGATTCTAACTTAGGTCAGAACATGCATATGATTTTGAAGATTTCAACTCGGCTACCAATGACTGCTTGGTCCGACACTCACTTGTGTTGTGAGTGGGGTTCTTAAGGAACTCACACCACTTTTTTGTGTCCTTATTCAACTTCGTGGTGTTGTTCCTTTCTTGTGGCTTCGACGGGTTGTCTTGGGTCAACCCTCCTTAGCTTTGTCCTTTGGTCTTCGAATTCGCAGATCCAAAGTCTCGCTTCTTCTGTTTAAACTTCTGCTCGATCTTGATAGCGTATCGGTACACCACGCTTAGTGAGGAGATGTTCAGGAACTCCATCTCTTCCTAGATGTACTTGTGTAGGAAACCGCGGTATTTGAGTACCAAATGTAGCTCAGAATCCTTGATACCCAACTGTGTGCGAAGGGTATGAAAAATGTTTGTGAACTTCAGTACATCTTGGTCCCTTCCCTGTTGCAGCGTGGTCCACTTTATGTATTTGTCCTCATAGCTTTTTACAGGGTAATACTGCTCCTTGATGGCATCCCTGAATGAATTCCAAGTGGGTGCAACTGAAAATAGTGATCTTGTACTTTCATCCTTCTGCTCGTGGTAGGTTTCCCACCAGTCCTTGATGTGGGGGGCTGCTGTGAGAAGAGTGAAAATAATATTTTCCCGACTGGAAAAATCATGAAGAGAAAAATAACCCTCTAGAAGATTTAATCATTTATCGACATCATTTGTGTCTATCTGACCCTCGAATATGGGGATTTTAAAATTAACTTATACCTTAAATGGTGTGGCATTTCTAGAGTAGCTGTTGGAAGCTTATGCATTGCCCCTAGGTAGCCATTGAAGGATTCGGGAAAAGTTGTCCATCATCGTGTTCCTTTGTCGCTCGAGGGCTTCTTCGAGCAAGATTTTGATAGGATCTCCTGCCCCCTCATCTTTCTTTTCATCTGACATGGGAGGCCGTCAGCGTTTGCGAGGCTGGTCTTGTAAAGGTTCGACTAGTTCAAGCCCTAACTCCTTATACCCTGACCTCATTGGGGACATGCAAAGAAAAATAGAGATAACCATAAACACAGAGATGCAGCGGAAATAATACTTCATTTCATTAATGTAAAATACTGAAATATGCTTACAAACATAAATGGAAATAAACCAGCTAGGGCGATGTAAGCTTATCGATGAAAGAGATGGGCGGCTACATGCCTCTGAACTATGTTACAATGAGGCTCGAAGGCCTATTTATTGTTGAGAAACAATGGAAAACCCTAAACATGCAAAAATAACCCTAAAAGATGAAACGCCAAACTGTGGGCCCCGTTTGGGTAAATTGGTACATCAACTTCTCGGGGTCGTAACTTTGGCATACGATCTTTGTTTGACGTGCACCGTAGCTCGTTAGAAAAATATATTCGAGGAATACAAATTGCTCCCAATTTTCCCAAAAAACATTGTTTAGGGCCTCAAAACAGCTCTGGAAGTTTAGGACCAGAAAAACTACTAAAAATAGTAAATTGTGCTACAATTAAGGAAACTAAAAAACTGAAAGAGACAGTTGTGGGGGTTCAAGTGAGATAGGTGGGTGGCCACCAACATCCACCTTGATCATTGTTAAGCATGTTGGGTTGTGTTATATTCTTTCCACGACTAGCCCAAATTGTTAACTGGGGGTTAGAGGGGGGATGAAGCCCCCTCTTTTTTGCGCCGATTGCATAGCGGGGGGGTCATAGGGGGTTTAAGGGGTGTAGGTAACCCCACTCTATCGAATTTTTTTGGTTTTGGACCCTATGTTAGGTTGGGCGGACCCACCTATGGTTTTGTGCATGATTTTTGCACATGGTTTTGGACATGATGGTTTTCAGTCCATGGTTTTGGACGCGATGGTTTTTAGTCCATGGTATTGGATGCTTTGGCATGTGTAAATATGTATTGTAACATTGAAAGGAATATAATGAAAAATCAAGCTAGTAGTCCCAGTTTTTGGATCCAGGGGAAAATCTTTGTGTATATGTGTTATGCTCTCGCTATTGTTTATTTTTTGTGCTTTAGAATTCGTATGCAGGTAATTTCTGTACAGGGTTAAAACCTACATTTGGTATCCGATCTGTTTTGGTTTCAAGGGGACACCTTTGTTGCTGAGGGGTTTCGCTCGGGCTTGTGGTAGACTCCATTTAGTGGGAGATCTGCGAGATCGATTCTGGTGGTGAAAGAAGATGGCGAGTAGTGGAAAGATAGAGATCGAGAAATTTAATGGTCAGAGTTTTGAGTTGTGGAAACTCAAGATGGAGGATCTGTTGGTGGATAAAGATCAATGGGTCGCGGTAGATCTAGGTACTAAACCAATGAGAGTATCTAATGAAGAATGAAAGAAGTTGGATTGGAAGGCTAAGAGCAAAATACGATTGTGTGTCTCAGATTCAGTATTGCTGAATATATCATGGGAAGCTACGACAAAGCCTTTGTGGGACAAGTTAGGGACTTTATAACAATCTAAGTCTCTAGTGAATAAACCGTTCCTACGGAAAAAGCTGTATAACCTGAGGATGAAAGATGGAGACTCGGTGACAGAACATCTGAATGCATTTAATACTGTGTTAAGTCAGTTATTATATGTTGATATTAAAATTCAGATGAAGATAAGTGCATCAGTTTGCTGTGTTCTCTACCAGATTTGTGGGATAGTCTGGTTATTACAATAGGTAGCAATGCAATTGCCTTGCAGTTTGATGAAATAGTCTCATCCTTGCTAATGAAGGAGATGAGATAGAAAAATATGAAGAGCCAGAATGGTGATGCCTTGTATGTATGAGGACGGTCCTAGAACAGAAACAAAAATAAGTCATCAAGTGGGAGATCTAAATCTCCAGGAAAACCTGTAAAGGTGGTGTGCTAGAAATGCGGAAAGGAAGGGCACTAAAAAAGGGACTGTAAATCTAAAGCTCTTGAAAAGGAAATGGATTTGATGATGCTCCTTCGGTAGAGGTGAAAACCATCTCAGATGAAGGTGGGGATGTGTACTTGGCTTCTTCAAGTACACATGTAGATCATGAGGCATGGTTGATTGACTCAGGTGCATCCTTTCACTTCACTCCCCATAGAGAGTGGTTCTACGAGTATGAGAAAAATGATGGTGGTGATGTCTTCTTAGGGGATGATAGGAAGGCTAGAATCTTTGGTCGCAGAAAAGTAAAGTTGAAGTTGCAAGGTGGAAGTGTTAGAGCACTTCCAGGTGTTCTGCATATTCTTGCATTGGCCAAAAATTTGATTTCTGTAAGAAAGCTGGATGGTGCAGGTGTCAAGAAGGACACTTGCAAGATGGTTCATGGATCACTGGTATTGATGCGTGGATTTCGGATTGGAACTCTGTACAAGATGCAAGGTAGTACTATTGTTGATGGGTGCAACAATTTTGTGGTTCCTGAAAGTGGAGTAGAAAATTTAGTGGTCTCTAGAGAAAAGACCATGCTGTGGCATCAAAGGCTTGGACATATTAGAGAAAAAGGCCTTCGAATACATCATGGTAAAGGTATGGTATAAGGTATGAGTAATAGCCCTCTGGATTTTGATTTCTGTGAAAACTGTGTATATGGGAAGTAGAATCGGGTGAGTTTCCCCTCTGGTGGTAAGAGGGCGAAACAGATATTAGAGCTTGTGCACAGTGATGTGTTTGGACCTGTGAAGGTTCCATCACTGGGTAAGTCTGTGTACTATGTATCATTTATAGATGACTTCTCAAGGAATACATGGATATATTTCCTTAAGAAGAAATCTAAAGTCTTTGATAGGTTTAAAGAATTTAAGGCTCTGGTGGAAAACCAGACAGAGAAGAAGATAAAGGTGTTGAGGACAGATAATGGTGGAGAGTTTTGCAGTAAGGAATTTGAAAAATTCTATAAGAAGTGTGGTATAGCATGGGAGAAGACTATTCCATATACACCTTAGCAAAATGGAGTTGCAGAAAGAATGAATAAGACATTTATGGAAAGGGAAAGAAGCATGCTCAGTTTTGCTGGGTTAGGACATGAATTCTAGGTAGAGGCGGTGGAGACAACATGTTACATGGTCAACAGTTCACCTTCATCAACATTGGAGGATAATACTCCACAAGAGGTATGGAATGGTAAGAAACCCTCTCTTTCACATCTGAGGGTATTTGGATGTGATGCATATGTACATGTTCCAAAGGAGAAATGAACCAAGTTGGATAGTAAATCTGAGAAGTGCTTCTTTATTGGATATAAGGATGGTTTAAAGGGTTATAAGCTTTGGAACCCAGTCGCAAGGAAGGTTGTGTACAGTCGAGATGTGGTGTTCAGAGAGGTGAAATATGTTATTAAACATGAAGTCCAACCAAAGGACCCGAGAAGATAGAGTTTGAGCTAAGGAGGAAGAATCAAATTCTACAACAGAGGAGGAATCAAAAGATGAAGAGCCATAAACTCCGAGTGTGAGAAGATCAGTTCGAGAAAGAAGGCAACCAGAAAGGTATAGTCCATCTGCTTTCTAGTCAAATTTTGCTTGATCAATTGCTGATGATGATCCCAGAACTGTGAAGGAAACAGTAGATTCAGGGGATGGAAAACTTTGGAAAGAGGCCATGGTTGATGAAATGGCATCTTTGCACAAAAATGAGGCTTGGGATCTGGTGGAGTTGCCAACTAGAAGGAAACCCATTGGCAGCAAATGGGTGTTCAAGAAGAAGACAAATGCAGAAGGAAAGTTGGAGAAATACAAAGCTCGGTTGGTAGAAAAAGGTTATTCCCATGTGCTAGGAATTGATTTTCGTTATATTTTTTCTCCTGTTGCCAAGGTAAATTCTATTAGATTACTTTTATCTGTTGATGCTGCTTTTGATTTTGAGGTAGAACAGATGGATGTGAAGACATCATTTCTTCACGGGGATCTGGAAGAGGAGATCTACATGAAGCAACCTAAAGGCTTTGCGGTGAAGGGTAAGAAAGAACTGGTATGCAAGTTAAAGAAGTCATTGTATGGGTTAAAACAATCACCAAGGATGTGGTATTATAAATTTGATACATTTATACGGGGACTTGGCTTCACCAGAAGCAAAGCAGATCACTGTGTGTATTTTAAATTAATTGGTGACCGTGTTATTTATTTGTTCTTGTATGTGGATGATATGTTGCTGGTTGGAAACGACAAAGAAATTATCAAGGATTTGAAGACCCACTTGTTCTGCAAATTTGACATGAAAGGTCTTGGTGCTGCAAACTATATTTTGGGCATGGAAAATTAAAAGAGACCGGAAAAAGAGGAAGCTCTGGTTAAACCAAAGGAAGTATGTCGAGACAATATTGCAGAGCTTTAATATGCAGGATAGTAAACTGGTGAAGGTTCCTGTTCCTGTAGGTGTAAATTTATCTGCTGAACAATGTCCCAAGACGAAAGAAGAGGAAGAGGACATGTCCCGTGTTCCATATGCAAGTGCAGTTGGTAGCCTGATGTATGCAATGGTCTGTACTAGACTAGACATTGCACATGCAGTGGGAGTATTGAGCAGGTTTATGTTAAAACCAGGAAAGGAGCATTGACAATAGTGAAGCGAGTTTTCAGGTATTTGCATGGCACTAGTGATTGTGGTTTGTGCTACCAAGGAAGACCACGATTGGACAAAGTGTTGGATATTCATGGCTTTGTTGATGCAGATTGGGTTGGAGATTTGGATCAGAGAAGATCTACAAGTGGGTATGTGTTTAACCTATTTGGAGGTGCAATCAGTTGGATGAGTAAGAAACAATTTGTAGTGGCACTATCAACTACAGAGGCAGAATACATGGTAGCCACTCATTGAAGCAAGGAAGCAGTTTGGTTGCAGAGATTGTGTTCAAGTATGGGGTTAGCACAAGGAGCTATAAGGATAGACTGTGACAACCAAAGTGAAATTTTCTTGGCAAAGAACCCTGCATATCATTCAAAGACAAAGCACATTGATGTTCAGTATCACTTTGTGAGGGATATGATAGAAGACAAAAAGGTGTTG
>APFE030279694.1:29187-40637 GCA_000404065.3 Pinus taeda
TGAGGGGTGAAGGTAACACCACTCTATGGGGTTCGGGGAAACGCCCCGGAAAATTTTGGTTTTGGACCCTATGTTAGGTTGGGCGGACCCACCTATGGTTTTGTGCATGATTTTCGCACATGGTTTTAGATGATATGGTTTTCGGTCCATGTTTTTGGACGCGATGGTTTTCGATCCATGGTATTGGATGCTTCGACATGTATAAATATTTATTGTAACATTGAAAGGAAAATAATGAAAAATCAAGCTGGTAGTCTTGGTTTTGGGATCTAGGGGAAAATTATGTGTTTTATGTGTTATGCACTCGCTATTGTTTATTTTCTGTGTTTTAGAATTCGTATGCAAGTAATTTATGTACGGGGTTAAAACCTACAAAGTAGAGGCCATATCGCCTTAATCCTAAGTACAAAGAAAAGTTCTGCTTGGAGTTGGACAAGATGCTGGCAACAGGTATTATTGAACCAGTGGAAGAATCTGATTGGGTGAGTCCAATGGTAGTTCAGGAAAAGAAGAAAAATGACGAAATCAAAATTTGTGTAGATCTCAGGAAGCTCAACGATGCCTGTGTTCATGATCCTTTCCTAACTCATTCACAGATGAGGCATTGGATAACGTTGGAGGACAGGAAGCATATTCGTTCACTGATGGGTTCTCTGGGTACCATCAGATAAAGATAATGCTAGAAGACAGGAGTAAGATGACCTTCGTGACTGAGTGGAGATGCTTTCAGTATACGATAATTCCTTTTGGACTTAAGAATGCGCCGAAAATCTTCTCACGCGTAGTCATTGCGGCATTCAAAGAGTTCATTCACAAGTTTTTGGAGGTATATTTTGATGATTGGATAGTGTTTGGACTGGTAAAACACCATGTAGCTAGTTTGTGCTTGATGCTGGATACATGTCGGAGGTATCAGATCGCGCTAAACTTGAAGAAGTGCTTTTTTTGCGTCCCTTTTGGAATCTTGCTGGGTCATGTGAGATGCAAAAAAGGCTTAATGGTGGATCCTGCACAGCCATAATTAATTTGGAGGCACCAAGGAGTGTTAAACAGCTGTGCGCAACGCTGGGTCATACTGAATACTATCAAAAGTTCATCAAGAGTTATGCTTAGATTACCGCACCGATGGAAAAACTATTGAAGAAGGATGCTACATTATATTGGGATGAAGAATGTCAATGAAGTTTGGATGTATTGAAGGAGAAGATGGTCACCATGCCGATCCTAGTCTTCCCGAATTGGATGAAGGAATTTCATGTGCATGTGGATGCGTCATGTATTGGACTAGGATCAGTGCTGACATAGGTCGGTGAAGGAGAATTGGATCACCCTATAGTGTTTTCAAGTAGGAAGTTTCTAGGGATGAAAATAATTATTCAATGACGAAGCACGAAGGGTTGCCTATGGTGTACGCGCTCCAGAAGTTTAGACATTACCTGCTAGGTGGATACTTTAAGATGTATACAGACCATTCTGCATTAAAGTACCTAGTCAACAAGTTTGAGTTGGGGGGGGGGGATATTCATATGGCTGCTATTGTTTCATGATCCAGGTGGATATTGGTGGCCACCCACCAATTCCACTTGGACACCCACCATTTATTCTTTAAGTTTTTCAGTTTCCTTAATTGTAGCATAGTTTACTATTTTTCATAGTTTTTTCAGGTCCTAAACTTCTGGAGCTGTTTTGAGGCCCTAAATGACATTTTTTTGGAAATCTACAGCCAATAATTTTCTATCTAAAATCATATTTTTCGTCGTAGTCCTCGGAGAGAGCTTTCCAACGGGCTATCATGCGCATCAAACAGAGATAATATGACCAAGTTGCGACCTCGAGAAGTTGGTTGTCCAACTCACCCCAATGGGGCCCATAAACTCTTGGTGTTACATCTCCTCGGGTTAGGGTTTTAGTTGTTTAGGGTTTGATCTTGTTGTTCAATAATAAAAAGGCCCTGGAGCCTCATTGTAAGGCAGTTTAGAGGCATGTAGTTGCCACATCTCTTCTCATAGATAAGCTACCATCGCCGTAGCTGGTTTATTTCCATTTCTGTTTGTAAGCATATTTCAGAATTTTACATTAATGAAATGAAGTATTATTTCCATCGCATCTCTGTGTTTATGGTTATCTCTATAATTTGTTGCATTCTTGTTTAAATCTGGATTAGTGGTATCAGAGAGGTCTGTTTTTTTTCTCTATTTTTCGTTGCATGTCCACAACGAGGTCGGGATATAAGGATTTAGGGCTTGAACTGGTTGAACCTTTGCAAGACCAGCCTCGCAAACCCCAACGGCCTCCCATGGCGGATGAAAAGAAAGACGAGGGGGCATGAGATCCTATCAAAATCTTGCTCGAAGAAGCCCTCGAGTGACAAAGGAATGCGATGATGGATAACTTTGCCCAGATCCTTCAGTGGCTACCCAGGGGTGACGCGTCAGCTTCCAACAACTACTCTGGAGATGCCACATCATTTATGGAGCAAGTTAATTTTGAAATCCCCATATTCGAGGGTTAGATAGATACAGAAGATGTCGATAAATGGTTAAATATGCTAGAGGGTTATTTTTATGTTCATGATTTTTCCAGTTGACAAAATATTATTTCGCTCTTCTCAAAGCAACCCCCCACGTCAAATACTGGTGGGAAACCTACTGCGAGCAGAAGGATGAAAGTACAGGCTCACTACATTCAGCCGCACCCACTTGGAATTCATTTCGGGATGCCATCAAGGAGCAGTACTACCCTGTCGGAAGCTATGAGGATCAATACATAAAGTTGACCATGCTGTGACAGGGAAGGGACCAAGACGTGCCAGAGTTTACCAATATTTTCCATACCCTTCACACAAAGTTGGGTATAAAAGATACAAAGTAGCATTTGGTACTCAAATACCGTGGTTGCCTCCACAAGTACATCCAGGAAGAAATAGAATTTCTGAACATCTCCTCGCACAACATGACATACCGATATGCCGTCAAGGTCAAGCAAAAGTTTAAACAGAAGAAGCGAGACTTTGGATTTGTGAATCCGAAGAAAGGGAAAGGTGCCCCCAAACAGCAGAACAAAGGACAAAGCCAAGGCAGGGTGGCCCAAGACAACCCACCAAAGCTGCAAGCAAAGAACAAAGCCGTTAAGCTGAAAAATGACACGGGAAAGTGGTGTGAGTTCCATAAGATCTCCACTCACAACACAAGTGAGTGTCGAGCCAAGCAGTCACTGGTGGCCGATCTAAAGGTTTCAGAATTAGATATGTTCTGACTCTGAGTTAGAACCTGACAAGGGGAATGACAAAGGGAAGCAGATTATCAATGCGGAGCCCAATGCCACCATTGCCACCACGAAGATCCAAAAGGAGGAACCCAAATATCCATAGGAGGAGAAGCGTCTCTTCCACTCCAAGATGTGGGTAAAGGGCTCCCCGCTACATTTCATTGTTGAAAATAGGAGCCAAAAGTATCTCATTTTGGTAGAGGTTGTGAAGCGGCTGGGCTTACCGACCACATAACATCCACAACCGTACACCATCCGGTGGCTTCACCAAGGATGGGATCTTCGTGTGAGTCAGCAGTGTCTCCTTCCATACAACATCAAGCCCTTCACGGATGAGGTATTGTGTGACATTGCTCCCATTGAAGCTTGTGATGTATTATTAGGACAACCATACTTGCAGAAGCGACATGCTGTGTATGAGTCAAGGCCCCGTGCTGTTATTGTTACTTTGGGAAATAAGTTGTACAGGATACTGGAGGTAGCACAACCTACTGCCATCTCTTTGGTTATTGCAAAACAATACAGTAAGCTCATTTCCAAAACCGGGAAATTTGTTTTCCTAATGATATGCCCTCAAGGAAAGAAGAAGACGGTGGCCACGACCTCCAGACAGAGCCCCTCTGCACGACAACTACAGATGGAAAAGGTCGTGGAGGAGTATGAGGACATCTTCACTTCCCTTGCAGGGGTTCCCCTGTACTGTCAGGTCAAGCACTCCATCGATTTGACCCCAGCTGTGCCACTACCCAATGGACCAATCTATCGGCGCCTAGAGAACGATTAAATCAAGAGGCAGATTCAAGAGTTGCTGCAGAAAGGTCACATCCATCCAAGTTCATTGCCATGTGGGAGCCCGATCGTGTTGGTATAGAAGAAGGATTGGACTGGAGACTCTTCATTGAGTATCGGAAACTGAACAAGATCACTGTCCATAATAGGTACCCGATCCCATGGATTGATGACCTCCTGGACCAACTGAAGGGGGCAAAATATTTCAGCATGATCGATTTGAAGTCAGGATATCACCAGGTACCAATTGAACCCTCTGATGTGTGGAAGACTACCTTCAAAGCCAAGGAGGGCCTATTTGAATGGTTGGTTATGCCTTTCGGATTGACAAATGCTCCTGCAACCTTCATGAGGCTAATGGATGACATCTTACGGCCATTCACCAAGTCATTTGTAGTGGTATACTTGGATGACATCCCGATCTTCAACCAGGGTTGGGAAGAGCACCTCCACAACATCCGATAGGTTCTCCAAACACTGCGACAACCAATTTGGAGAAATGCACTTTTGGCATGACCCAGGTTCAGTATTTTGGATAATGATTATTGATGAACAGGGGGTGCATGTGGATCCAACTAAGATCCAAGTCATTCGGGATTTGCCATCTCCAGCCACTCTAACAGAACTTCGTAAATTTCTAGGTCTTGCCAACTTCTACTGCAGGTTTGTGTTGGGATTTTCTCATATCACTTGGCCCTTGAGTCAAGTCACCAAGGGAGGAGCAAAAGCAAAATTATTTTGGTCTGAATCTCAACAGAAGGCATTCAAAGAGTTGAAAGATCACCTCTGCTCAGCACCAGTGCTCGCATTACCAGATTTGCAACAACCATTTGAGGTCAAGACAGATGCCTCTGACTATGTTATTGGGGTAGTCCTTACTCAACACAGGCATCCAGTGGCATATCACAGTGAGACACTTTCAGACACAGTTTGGAAGTATCCCACTTATGACAAAGAAATGTATTCCATTGTGCAGGCCTTCTGACAATGGAAGCATTACATTTTGGGGAAGGAACTGGTCATCCACATGGACCACTAACCCCTGCAGTTCATACAGACCCAGGGGAAATTGTAGAATGCTCGCCATCAGAAGTGGTCCACATACCTGCAACAGTTTCCTTTGAATATCAAGTATAAGAAGGGCAGCGCTAATAATGTTGCAGATTGCCTCAGTCGACCACCGATCATGGCGTTAACCACCATGCTCAACTCTTGTGGGCACGAGACTTTTGATTGACCACTTCTCTACAAAAGCGACCTAGAATTCAGCCACACATACCAGACACTCTTGGAGGGTCAGCGTGTTCCAGATTTTCACCTCGAGGATGCCCTGTTATGCCACTTGGGTCACCTTTGTGTTCCTTCAAGTGAGCATGCCAAGATAATTGGGAAGCACATTACAATTGGGTTGTTGGGCATTTCGAGGTCAAGAAAATGATGGCAGTACTGCATAAATATTTCTATTGATCAAATCTTCGATAGGATGTTGGAAAGTACATCAGATCATGCACTGCTTATGCCTTTCCAAACCGACCATCAAGAAGCAAGGCCTCTATACCCTGTTGCCTACCCCTAGTCGACCTTGGGAATCCATCTCCATGGATTACATGTCAGGCCTTCTTTCCACTAAGCATGGAAATGACTATGTTTTTGTGGTCGTCGATAGGTTCTCGAAGATGGCCATTATGGTGGCCTGTAAGAAGAATATCACAGCAGAAGCCATTGCTAAACTCTTCTTTGAATGAGTGTGGGTACACTTTGGGATCCCACAGTCTATCATCTCAAATCGGGACAACAGGTTCCTCAGTACATTTTGGTCCAGCCTCTGGTCGATGCTAGACACCAGACTCACTAAGTCCACAACCTTCCATCCTCAAATTGATGGCCAGACAAATGTTGTCAATAGGATGATCGTACACATTCTACACATGTACAACTCAAAGCATCCACGCACATGGTACAAGAGCCTCCCCTATGTTCAACATAGCTACAACTGGGCCCTCCATAACTCGACTAGCCACAACCCTTTTCAGGTGGGCTTGGGATTCCAACCACTATGTCCCATTGATGTGGCCATGCCATTTGCAGCTACTCATGCAGATTCGGCTCATGTCCAGTCCGAAACAGATAAGGCAAACAACTTCATTGAGCACATCCAACATATTCGCCAGCAGGTTCATGATATTCTGGAGAAATCAAATGTCAAGTACAAGCAGTGACATGATCAACATCGGGTGCCACACAAGTTTCAGGCGGGCAACAAAATCTAGTTGCATTTGTAAAAGGAACACCTTACCGGAGCCTATCGGAAAATCAGACCACTCCAATATGGTCCTTACACCATTGCCAAGGCTATGGGAGACAATGCATTTGATCTTAGAATTCCCCGATTCCTTGGCCCGCACCCAATGTTCAATGTGGACTACCTTCGGCCATACTTTCCACCATTACTAGACACATCCGACATTGCAGAACAACTCACATCCACAGAGTTAAATCCAGATTGAATGGAACAAGCTGCAACGTATTGGATCATGGACACATAGATCAAGCACACTCGCTAGTAGAATATCCAACTCTATCGAGTTGTCAAAGCAAGCCAACTCCTTCACTAGGGCAAGTGACTCACCAAAGACCAAGTTCAATAGAAGTTCCCTCATCTCATGGAGAAACTCAACGCAATGGGGACCATTGCTTCCTAAGGGGGGAGGAATTATCCAGGTGGATATTGGTGTCCACCCTCCAATTCCACTTGGACCCCTACCATTGCTTCTTTCAGTTTTTCAGTTTCCTTAATTGTAGCACAATTTACTATTTTTTCATAGTTTTTTGGTTCCTAAACATCCGGAGCTGTTTTGAGGCCCTAAATGACGTTTTTTGGGAAATCTACCACTAGTGATTTTTTTTGTCTAAAATCATATTTTTCGTCGTAGTCCTCGGAGAGAAATTTCCAACGGGCTATCATGCGCGTCAAATAGAGATAATATGACTAAGTCGCAACCCCAGGAAGTTGGCTGTCCAACTCACCCCAACGAGGCCCATAAAGTCTTGGTGTTACATCTCCTTGGGTTAGGGTTTTGGTTGTTTAGGGTTTTCTCTTATTGTTCAATAATAAACAGGCCCTAGAGCCTCATTGTAAGGCAGTCCAGAGGCATGTAGCTGCCACATATCTTCTCAGAGATAAGCTACCATTGCCCTAGTTGGTTTATTTCCATTTCTGTTTGTAAGCATATTTCAGTATTTTACATTAATGAAATGTAGTATTATTTCCACTGCATCTTTGTGTTTATGGTTATCTCTGTAATTTGTTGCATTCGTGTTTAAATCTGGATCATTTTAGGAGTATGATTTCGAAGTAATTGTGAAGCAAGGGTGATCGAATGTAGGGCCAGAAGATTTGTCTCACATTGAAACAGGAGAGGAGCCTACCAATTTGGAGGAAGGACTGCCTGACACGCAGCTCTTTGTGGTGCGCATAGCAGACAATCACTTTTCAAACATTATCCACTTCGTGACTACAGGAATAGCTCTAGAAGGATACACTAGTCAATAGAAGAAGGAATTAGTGGTGCGCGCGATAGAATTTTCTTTTATTGCAGGTCACTTGTATAAAATGGGATCAGACGAGATGCTACGATGCTATGTGCCTGATTTTGAATGAAACGGTATCCTAGTTGAAGCTCATGGAGGAGCTGCAGGAGGCCACTATGCAGGAAAGGTAACAACGGAGAAGATTTTACGCACTGGGTTATGGTGGCCAACATTGCATAAGGATTCTGAAGCATATTGTAGGGTGTGCGATGCATGTTAGAGAACCGACACGCCATCATGGAGGGATGAGATGCCTTTGAATCCACAGGTATCATTGCAACTGTTGTACCTTAAGAAACCAATTTCCTGGCTTTGTAGAAATTGTTCTTAAGACATTAATAATTATTATTTACTGTCACTTTATTTTGTTCTCAAATGGGGCACTGGGAGACTTGGTTTTTAACTGTCAATACTTAGGTGACAAGGAAATATTAGAATTCCATTTGATAACTGAATATGAATGGTAAATGAGGAAAGCTTGAAGAAGTCAAAGACAATATGTTGTTTAATATAGGACCTACTATCTGTGACACTTGGGAAAGTTAAAGATAATATGCTGCCTTACACAAAAAACTATTATCTGTAACTTAGAGGAATCATGAAGGTGAAAACTAAATCATAAAAGATATGTTGTTTAACACAAAACCTATTATCTATGACTCTTGGAGAAGTTAAAGATAATATGCTGCCTTGTGCAGAAACTACTATCAATAACTTAAATAGGAAGGTGGAAATTTCAAGTATAGGAGCACTCTTTTAAGGAATTTTAACTTTATCTACATAGGCAAATAAAGACCTGCAAATTCATTACCATACTTGAAGGAGGAAAACATAAGATGGCACATAACATAGGAATAACAAAATCATACCCAACAATGCAATGGAAACTTCTGATTCTTCATTAATCAACAATTATATCATGAATATAGTGGCCTTGTCTCCAGGTTCTCCAAAATTTGAACCCCTTCTTTGTAAATTTTCATCTTTTTGTACATCGTGGAATAGTTGTTGATTTCTAAAACTACCCCAAATTATTTAACCGCTTCTCTCACTATATGAAGTAAAAACTATTACAGAATTTACATAGGGTAAAAGACACCTCAAATAACATAAAATAACAAGCAATAACCAAACTAGAAGATGAGGATAACTGCTAGCTTGCTCTGTTAATCGGCCGCTGAGTTCCTCTGTATATGCCTTAATAATGTTTAATCTATTTTAGCCATGATAAATTGTGTTACCCGTGTGTAAATTTGGGCTTACGCATGTATCAGATGCATTTTAATTGGCCAAAACATCAAGAAACCTGACTAATCCCTTTTCTTTGAATTCTTCTCTAACACTGATTTCCTCTTTACACAACGAGATCAACACAAACCTTCCATTATTGTGGAACTGGAAACGAATTAACTCTGCTTCATAAATCCATCGGATCCACCTGTTCCATCGAAAATCGCAAACGGTGCTGGTGTATCAACCCAAACCTTAACAAACTCTGATATGACGGACCCGCCGGAGCCATTAAAACATGTCATAAATGATATCAAGTCTGACCCATCGCAAATCGCAATCGGAAAAACCATATACATACATATAAGACGCTTTGAGATACTGCGGACCCACCGAAATTATAAAACGTAACACATATATTTTCGGGTCCGGATGCTTTCGCAAATCACAATCGGCGTAAGGGTAGTACTTTGTATAAATGCTCCCCCTGCAATTTGTGATTGCGATTTGATCACATCGCTTTTGCTGCTTGATTGTGCCTTTTAAACTCAAATGCCTTTTAAATAATGATGGACCTCGTGGAACTGAAAATGAATCAATAATGCTTCATAAAACTTATCGCATCTGCCCTTTCGCCTTTTTAATACGCCTTAATACCCTTACGAACTCAATTTGTCATAAATCTTAATTTAATAATTCATCGGGTCCGGAATCATTATCATAGATTGCAATTGGTAAAGGAACCAAGACATATGCATTTGGTGCTTTATGGATCCGCCGACATTATAAAACTCAATATATATTTTTTCGGGTCCGCCATCGCAAATCGTGATCGGCGGAACCCATATGCATGTATATGAAGGACTTTACAATGTCACGGACCCGTTGGGACTTTACAACATAATATATATATTTCGGGTCCGCTATCGTGAATCGCAATCGGCCAAAGCTGAGGTGCTATGTTATATAACTGCCCATTGCAGTTTGTGATTGCGATTTAGCCACATCGCTAACACACACACAACAACACACAACACACAACATACACACACACATACACCACACACACACACACACACAGATTAATATATATATATTATATTTATATATATATATATTATATTATATTATATATATATATATATATATATATATATATATACTATATATATATTTATATATTATATATATATATATATATATATATATATATATATATCGGGTCTGACTCTGTATAACCACTTCTATTATGAATTGTTTTGATCCTTGGCTATACCGGGCCGATTCTTTTATACTTACTTGTTCTTTTAGAGATTTTAGATATGCCATTATCACTTCTTCCACTTGATTTTATCTATTTTTTGAAATATTTTCAAGTGATTCTTGAATGAAAAATGAACACTACAGGCGAAGAAAAATGCATGTTACAACAACAACCATTTGAAAAATGGGCAATTGATTTTGTAGGACTGATTCAACCTCCATGAAAGAAGATGAGTGCGTGGCATATCATCACTGCAACCGAGTATTTGACCAGATGGGTGGAGGCACAACTCGTGAAGGACTACACAGGGCAACAACAATGAAGTTCTTATTTGAATATGTGTTGACTAGGTTCGGTTGCCTGAAGATCTTGATGATTGATCGTGGTATGCACTTCCTCAATGAAACCATCAACGCGCTGATAGGGGAGTTCTAGGTTTATCACCAGAAGAGTATGCCATATCATCCTCAGGCTAATGGGATGGTTAAAGCATTTGATAAGATATTGGAGAATTCACTAACAAAGGTTTTCAATGCGCAGAGGAATGATTGGGATGTATGTGTACCAGCTGTGTTATGGGCTTATAGAACTACCTGTCAGAAGCTTACTAGCCAGACACCTTTTAGGTTGGTATATGGCATAAAGGCTGTGATGCCTATGGAGTACATTGTGCCTAGTTTACACATAGCGACATTCACAGGAATGGTGGACTGTGGAGCCTTAGAAGAGCGGCTCGCGTAGATAGAAGAGCTCGAGGAAGATAGATTTTTGGCTAGATTCCATCAATAGGTTCAGAAGGAATGCGAAAAGGCATGACATGATCGACACATCTTACTACACACCTTTAAGGTAAATGATTTAATTTTATTATATGACAATAAGTTTGATAAGTTTCCAAGAAAATTTCAGATGCATTGGCTGGGGCCATACGTTATCAAAGAGATTACTGATGGTGGAGCAGTTCAGCATGTGAAATTGAATGGAGATCCATTTATGGGAAAGGTAAATGGATGCTGATTGAATCCATACATCGGGGATCTAGCCCAATGACTACATGATGGTAGCATAGTCTTAGCACTCAAGGCAGCTGCAAGGAGGTGCGGGACTATAAGTTACACTGCCCGGTGTGTAGAGCTGCGACAGGGGCTCTGCCCGAAATAGGAGGGTGTCAGAGTACCAGAAGAAGTGCGAAGAGGGCTGCACTATAGGAGGGGAGACCATGCAGCGTAGCCAGAAAGTGACCGATACCGTCACTGTTCATAATTTGACTACTAGGAGACGGTTAAGAGGAGCGGGGGGGGGGGGGGGG
>APFE030279694.1:40893-62815 GCA_000404065.3 Pinus taeda
GGGGCACATTTAAGGTTGAATTTAAGAGTGAAATCTTTGGAAATCTGCCGCCAATCTAGCATTTATGGATGTATTTTAAGGGGAACATTTGAATTTGAATTCGAAATCGCCTATAAAATACGTGTGGCCATCCAATGAGAAACACTTTGCATTATGAGAATTTATGTGTTGTGCTATTTGTTGCGCATGAACTGTGAGTTCTTTGAGGATTTTCTCGCAAGCCCTATGTTTGATCAGTATCCTGAGTCAGACATAAAGTTTATTCACGATATCATGTTAGGACTAGGTCCCGTAAAAACTACAAGCACTGGAGGGACTATTGCCTCTGAGGGAGCTGCTCCTGAGGTTGTGAGTATGGAGGCTCCAGCAGCAGTGCCGACGACGATGGCAAGGTTGCCTAGGCGGAAGCCTACGTTGGTTAGAGAGGTCCCCAAGCCAAAGATGGATAAGCAAAAGAAGCCAATGTGGTGCGTGAGTCACCGAGGAAAAATGCAGCTACCTAGGCCCAAAGAAAAGAAAAGCTGAGCATGAAGGAGAAGGGGAAGGTGGTAGATCTAAAGGCTGAGGAGGCGTGGAAGATAACAACATCAAGGGGGTGGACCCTATTTCCAATCTATTAGAGTATATCCCTTCATGCAAGGGCAAGGTGAAGGTATCGAAGGACCCAGATGCCAGATAGTTCTCCCTCAACACACCCTTGTTTCTAGAGAACATCACCTTTGAAGGTCCGCACTTGGCGCGGGTCCTGCAATTAAAGCTCGAAGACTAGGATTTGGTGGACCATGAGTAGTTTCCCCACTTGGCTACCGACACCTTCATGTAGAGGGTCTTCTACAAAGATTCCGGTGTCACCGCGTTGGAGTCGGTGGAATGGATTTGCGGAGTTAACAAGTCAGGGTTGTTGAACCTATTATGGGTGTCACACTATCATCGATTAAATATAAACCTAATTGTCATTAAGCAGTTGTTGTGCCTGGTGCATGGCGGGTGCTTATGGCTGAATGAACCGATCCCTATCTTTGATATGCTGATCCATCGAATCACATTATTCCCCCATTCAGGATTGAATTTGGCCAAGGTGTTTGGCGAAAATACGAGCGAACATGACCTCGTTGAGAAGATGAAGGACAAGTTTAAACTTGTCAAGAAGTCGCGCGAGTATTCGATTACTAGCATTACTGACCCCACGGTCAAGATTTCCACACAGATTCTGGCTGGGAAAGTTATGAGAAAGTGTCGCGTGGATGAGGTGACGACACTAGTGGTTTCGTTAGCATCTCAATGCGCAAAGGGCGTACAATTCAACTGGGCACGCTACTTGTGTAGTGAGTTCCTCACGAACTATAGAGAGGCACAGAACGATAGTAAGACCTTTCACTATTCGTTGTTGTTGCTCTCAATTGTACTGGTCGAGTGGGATTTGTCAGAGGATAGCTAGTTTCCTCCTGTGGAGAAGGATTTACCAGAAGTGGCGAAGTTTGCATCTCTATGGGCCACCAAAGATGTTGCGCGGGTCATAGAGAGCAAAGTCTTTTTGGTACTAATGGAGGTGAACATTCGCATGGTCATCAACCAGAAGCCATGGTTGTCAGTAACCATGTTTGAGAAACTCTCAGGATACGCAGAGTTCAAAGTGGACTTACACCATGTCTATATCTGGGCACAAAAGGACCCCGAGCAAAAATTGTTCGACTTACCCTACTTGGCTATGGATGACGATATTGTAGAGGTCATCAAGCGTTGGCCAATAGAGTGGCATACCACATCTGATGTGGCCGCCGGGACTAGCAAGTCCATGGAGAAAAAGAAAAAAGAAGTTGCCAAACAGAAAGTTTAGCAGTTGGCTGAGAAGAGGAAGAAAGAGGTCTAGGAGAAGGCTCGTGTAGAAGCGAAGCGCGCCATGAAGGAACAGGCAGAGCAGGAAGAGCGCGACTCTAAAAGAAGTCAGAAGTCTCCTTCACCCCAAACAAAAGAAGAAGAGCAGTCAGAGCAGGGTGGCATAGATTAGCAGGAGAGCATTCCCTTCCAAGTAAAGTGGTATAGGGAGTAGGAGAAGGAAGGGAAGCGAAAGAAGTTGAAAGCCACCAAGTCGTCACTAGATCTGATTACCTTAATGGATGGCGACTTGGATGAAACCAGAGATAAGGTGTGGGAAACTACTGCAGAACTACTACAATGTTTTGAGCACAGCAAAATCAGGCACTGAACACCATCTAGATGGGTCTGCGCGAGCTTCAGATCCAAACGACTAGACTCCAGGAAGGTGTAGGATAGAGCAACACTGCAACAACCAGTTTGGCATCGGGGACCACTCGAGCAGAAAAGATGGTTTAGCCAATGGATCTCCAGGTAGTCGCGTTGCCTGATGGAGCTTTGAGCGAGGAGGCGACCGCTTACAAGGCTATTTTCAACTCCTTGAAGAATATTGGCCTCAACCTGGTCGTTCTCCCCAGCGAGTTTCATCACACACTGCAAGAAGGTGTGACAGCAGAAGTTAAGGCCCGGGAGCAGTGTGTGCTGAGCATGATCGTGGAGAAATCAGCAGTGCTGGAAGAATGGAAGAAAGTTTAGGTGCAAAATGAACATACTGTAGCCGTGGTGGCCAAGGCATGTAGAACAGTCCCTAACTGCATATCCCAGAGGAAGCACCATTGGAGGCGAAGATCAGGAAGTTGGATGTAGGTGTATGCAACACAAGGAAGAAAGTGGCCAAGGTTTAGTTTGAACTGACCCTAAAATTTACAGAGCTAGAGTTGAAGTCACAGCCTTCAACTCTGCCAGAGGTCAGAGAACAGCGTGAAGCCACTATGAAGGATGGAGTCGCAACAATGGATGCTATGGTGGTGGATTGCACCGTGCTCTTTGAGCAATCCATGGAGGTAGTCATGACACTAGAGGAAGATCCTAAGTTATAGAGGTTAAACATAGAAGCCCATGAATTGCAGTAGCGGTATGATGGAGCAAGAGTGATGATGTGCACTGTCACTATAGCACAATGATTGGCTAAGCTGCATGAGGCGAAACAACTGCTTGAACAGGTGGAAGCAGCGCAGAGGAAAGAGGCGGTCCTTAAGGCCAGATTAGGGCCTTGGTGGGATGAGACCTATGTTATCTCCTCCAACATTGAGGAGAACTTGGCAAGCCTACAAAGAACGCAACAGAAGATCAAGGAAGACAGTGCAGGACCAACAATAGAGAAACTGGTGGAGCAGATCAAACAGGCAGGCACACAGAGTGAGGCTGAGGTAGCAATAGCATAAGTAGAGTTGGGGGGTCTCCGCAGTAAGATCTCCATGCCTGTAGAGTGACTTGGGGGTGAGTTACGATATTTGTGTTGGGGGCCTGTTGGGAGAGGATCCCCTAGGGTCAAGTTTGGGGCAAAATCCCAAGTTTTGGTGCAAAAATCCCAAGTTTTGTTGTAAAGAGTGTAAAGTCTCCGCAAGTTGTTGTCATGGAGTGCGTAGATAGTAAAGTGTCATAAAGGGTTTTAACCTTCTTTTATGTAAGATGTGTTAGCTTGTATAGACCTACCCATGGTTTGTGGACCATGGGATTGTGTAAGTAGGAGAGTCTTAGAGAGTCTAAGACAAGTAGAAGTAAGGAGAAAAGAAGAATGTAATGGGTCAGTAGAAGAAAGAGCAAAGAAGTCTTAGAGTAGAGGAGAGGCTCTGCAGCTGTGTGCGCATAGGCCTAGAGTAGAGTCCGCAACTGAGTGCACAATGAAGTCTTGAGTCTGTAAGCAGAATTGAAGTATCAATAAAGAGATTACTCTATTAAATCATGTGTTTTGTCTATTTATTTCTGTTATGCATGAATGTGCTTTTATGATGTGATGAATGATGGGTTATGAAATAATACTGTATTGTAATAATAACTATTTACGTGAAGAGTATCTTGTTGCATGTTAAAGTTATCAAAGACTTAAACCGATTTGGGTAAATACGGGATTAGGGGCAATCACAGAGGCGTGTAAGCAGTTGATTCACTTTTTTAGGGTCCGCGAAGGACAATCGAGAACATTCAAGGAGGTATAGAATCTAATTAAGGGAAGTTATATTGATAAGCCCTAAAGGCTTATCGATCTACTCGAAGGCAGGTTTAGTGCATAAAATGAAATTACACTAATCTTTGGGTGTGGAAACTTGGTTCCAACATCCCCCCATACTACTTCAGGTGAGACTTTAGTCCGCGCACCGCAGGTTGATGCTGAAAGGGCCAGTAGTGTAGGGATTTGTTTGGAAAAACTAGCTCTTAACTTGGGTCAGGACCCACTAAGCCAACACCTTACAAATTATTCCTCTCCTATCTTAGCATCGAATTCTTCTTTATATACTTGTTTCTAGGCTCCTTTTAGGCAGAGCACACTCCCTGAGCTCGAAGCTCCTTCAGTCTTGAAAATTGTGCCATGTTCAACCCATTTTTCCTCTTATGCACATGGACACAAGACAAAGGAATGAAGCTTTTCCCTTTGACCCTTTGGAGTGCTATAGTGCACCCTCTTTTCCTTAGGGTACATGGTCACATCACAAAGTCATAAAGCCTCTTCTTCCATCCCTTCAACATGTGACAATGTGCCCTCCTTTGTATTGAGCACATAGATGCACTTTGAAGACATGAAGCTCCCTTTTCCTCATCGTTTGTCAGTTCAAAATGTGACCTCGTTGTTTCCTAGGGTGCATGGGCGCATAAGGAAGAACTGAAGCCATATTTTCTCATTCCTTCAACCCTTCATGGTGCTACACTGCAACCTAGCTGATTTTTCCTCTCCCTTGAGTGCCCTAATGCACTACGAAGCGCCGAACCATGCATGTATCTTCGTGCTTAGAGAGTGCGCCCTCCTAGTCTTCGTGTGTATTTTTGCTTGCATGAAAGATGTTTTTGGTTGTTTTTCATATTTTTTTATGCTCTATAATTCCCGTTGATTCTTTGAATGTGATTTACAAATATTGCTGCATAGTTAGTTGTTTTAAGTTGATCTTGTCTCTATGGGTGTGATTCCACAAATAGGTGTCCATGCTACAAGTGTTACTATTGTGTTGTCATCTGTTGGAGACATGCTGCCACACAAAGTATCCTCTAGAGAACTTTCAGGAGCAAGTTTTGATAAGCCACTTGAAGTTACAAAGTCCAATATTCCTATCTATGCAGACACTCAATGTTTTACTAACAAGATGACAAAGGTTACCTCAACCAAGATCTACAACTTGTTCATGCTAGAGACATTTCATGAGGACTTAGAAGTTGCGTATGCATATATAAACATTAAGAAGTCCAGGATACACAAGATCACGTACGTATATCTAGTCATGCCATGTGTTGAAGTTATTGAATGGATAATTACACATATAGATGACTCACACCTTATGCTACACAATGAAAGTGGTGAACACCTCGTCAATTGTTATGGTGAGGATATGAAAAAATATTATAAGACTCTTAAGCCCAATGAATATGTAAATGATTACTTTTACACAATATGGGCTAACCTCGAAACGAACGATGTTATCAAGCAATGGTGTCAAGAACCTGCTAAGCATCACCATCACCCAACAACAGTTTATCCGACAAATATATTAAGAGACGTATATTAGTATTTGATAGCTATGTATTGTGAGATGTTTGGGCACAAGAATGATGAGGTGTTCCAAGAGAACTGGATATATATCTTGATTCTAGTGGTGAACCATGGAAGAGATTTTATTTTGGAAGATATATTATCATTTGAGTTGCAGCAACAGGTGGGGCAGGTCAAAGCATCTTTGCAAGAAAATCAAGTTCCATAATTTTACATGTTTACATATCTCTTGGATGGTACCTATGCATGATATGCATTCCTGAAGTTGTATTGGAACTAGATTCATAAAGAGAAGTTCCTAGTTTATTTCCACTACAGGGTGTTATCAGAAAGAAGCTTCAGAGGCACATACAACAGATTGGTTGAACACTTCTTTGCAACCATATTTTGTTGGATATTTGACATTGATTCACCATGCATGACAGATCAAGTGAAGGAGTCTCTTAAATATATTGTGGACTGGTTTGCATCTCCTGCGGAAAATTAAATTAGACGCTTTAGATGTCAAACAACCCCTCATATTATGTCGTAATATGTGACAAACAAGGTGGTCATGCAAGAGGTGGAAAATCAGCTAGACAAGGGACTATCGAGAACCCTTCATGGGAGGAAGAAATCCACTTGGACTGTATTCCCATTAAGGATTAGATTATATGAATTAAAGAGTCACATGCCATTAGCAACCGGAACTGAAGAGATGCACATCCTACACTTTGACACCAAATATTTCCATGCATATGATCCTAGGCATGCATGGAATCATTGTGAAAGGATCATGCATAATACAAGGTATTCATCAATATTCCAAATAGAAGACGAATAGATATATAACTAGTATACTTACACAATGAAGACACATCCAACCATGAATACTAGTTCACCTCATGATATACTAGCTCAGGACTTGCATGAGCAGGAATAGGAGGAGGAAACAACGCCTCAGATAAAGAAGTTAGCTCCCAGGAAAAGGTCAGGTACTCATCAGGCAAGAGCAACAGAAAATGGAAAGTCAATCCTTTAAATATAGGAGCCACATAGATAAAAATAGAGAGGAGGGAAGGAGAAGAAGAAGGAGAAGAAGAGAAGAGAAAGAAGCAGGATGAGTTGCTTGACATGAAACTGATAGAAGATAAGAGAGGAGACATATAGAGGAAGAACAACAGAGGTAGTCTCAAGAGGAGGAAGTAGCACAGAGGCTAGAAGAAGAATAGTTGACTCATGAACTAGAGTAGGAGAAGTATGGGGAAGAAGATACCATCTAGACCATGGATTATGATCCCAGTACTTCGGGAGAAAACCCACTCACATGAGGACATCTTCCATTCAGAGAGATGGGGATTACACTTCTACCAATGGACATAGTCATAGATGTTTTCATCATAAGATTTGATTAGCTAAAGAAGAGGATCATGTAGCAAAGGCATAGGTACTTTCCCAATGATCCTTAGAATCGAGTCTTATTGCTGACAAAAAAGGTGATCACCTCTAACACTAGAAGAAATATGAGGGAAGTTATGGCAACAAATGTTGCATTTGCTAGAACGACACATGATAACTCAGAGTATTTGCTAAATAATAATGCTGAACTGAGAAGAGAACTTGTTGAGATGAAACAATAGGTAGATCATCTTGTAGTGGAGAACCAACAATTATTATCACATAACTCTAATACCAGAGAATGGAATTCAACCATGCTAGATTAATTGGAGCCAATGGATTATACCATGGTGCGACGATATGATGAGATGATACTTATACAATAGATCATGTCTCCTCTCATTATCATTCAGAATAATGCACAAGAAGTGGTGAAACTCCTAAAGGTAACAACTAGAGCAACTAACCATATGTAGGAGTCGATTTCCAAATATCCAAATGCCCCAAATCGTTTGGAAAAGAAGGATAAGCTCACCGAATAAATAGATAGAGTGCAATTGAGACTCCACCTACAAAATTACTCACATTTTGGAGCATAGTTGGTTAACACTATGGCTACATATAACTGGCTACGTAATGGGTTTGAGTCTCTTACACAGAAGCATGGTATGCCTCCCATCAGATCTATTGAAGCAATCAAAAGTAGGGAGGTCATGTTTTAGGAGATCATAGATTACATTGAACAAATCAAGCATGTAACAAAATATGAAGGCTTGGAAGTGACCAAAGATTTTATTCAGTAGTATGCCTTTACACTAGTCAAAGCGCACATGAAGTTTTCATGGTTGTGGAATAATGTCCAGTCAAGCTCCGGGAACATACTATTAGAAGCATTGGAGGTGTGGGAACACTACAAAGGAGACTTGCCAGACCAAATCAATTTCATCGAAAAGGAGTTCAAAGCATGGCACACTTATATCACAAATGAACTCCATGAAGAAGCACATGATCTATCCATTTGATGAGTTTTGTCTTTTAGCAGTTTTGTCTTATTAAGCCACTGTCTCATGTGTAAATTGTATTATGTAATAAATGTTATGTAATGAAGTCCAAAGGACACAAGTGGAATATGAATGGCCACACATTGGAATGTAATGAATCATATTAGAATATGAATAGTCATAGAAGTCAAAGGGTCATGACAAGCTCAAGAGTTATTGTGTTTATTATAAATAGCTCATCATAACTCAAACAAGGGGCTTTTTGGGGAGGCTTAGCTGTGGCTTCTCTTGTACTACATAGGAGATAGATTATTATTTGGAGAAGTAAGTTGTGGCTTCATGTTCCACTATTGGATACAATGATTCACTCGTAATAGTGTACTTGTGATCTCTCACTTATTATCTGAAGCTCAATGAGTCAACATTCTTTCATACATGTATCATGTATATAGTTGGACTATTTTGGTTATGTGTATGGTATATGTTGCTTTATTTACATGCTAGGTTAATGAATTATTTTGTCGCTTAGCTATGGTTGTTATTGAATTTATGTTGTTACACTTTAACGATTATTGTTTATCATGTGGACTAATCTGCAGGTACTCAACAAGTCTCTCCTTTATTCATGGGTTCCCCTTTAGGATAGTACTATTAATTTTATAATTAGTGGCTCATTTCCCTCACCATCCATGGAAATTTCCCTCATACACCTTACACTAAGTGTCTCACAAATCTTACATTATTGTTTCCCCAAAGAGGCATTATATTATGCTATGTCCTATTATAACCAAGGAACTTCCTAGAAACCATTTCAACGGTGGTCGGGCCATATGACCAGATGGGACTCCTGGACCAAATGGTGTGAGGTCTAATTGGGACTTAAAATCAAGAGATCCCCTTACAATGTTAGAAAAACCCAGCACTGTCAACATTTTTGGTACTAGAATGAGGGCCAAATGACAAGTTGATCCTTTGAAGTTTGTTTGAATCTTTTACCTTTAATGGATTCATTCTAAATCATAATCTCAAGGTGGTTTACACAAGCTTTAGATCTTACAATCCCCATGGACTTTTTAAATGACTTGTCATGATTTAATTTTGATGGCAAGGGTACAACAATTGTCCTTGGTTACGTTGTTGAATTTATTCAATTTTGTTTCTTGAATGGCATCGATTCAAAATAAACCATTGCACTGTTGTTTACCCTCATATTAGATGTTTGTGCAAAGCAATGATGCTATTCTTCACCCATCACTTATATCACATGTTTTGATCACTTGGTTAACGTGATTTATTGATTTTTTGATAAATATGAATATTAGGATGTTATTGAAAAAATTGATCAACTAAGAATGGAATTGAATGAATCTCTTGAGAATTTTGTTGATCAGTTCCTTCATCCTTGTTATCAGTTTCTAGATGATGACATAGACTGGCAGTTCTTGGATGAGAAGTTTAGATTCTTAGTTTGGATGTCAAAGAAATCTTTTGAATCATATTTTTCCGACCAGGACGAATTTAAACTTCTAGAAGAAGAATTGGGTATTCTCTGTGTCCCATGTCCTCCTCCCTTTGATGTTCCATATGTTGGACCTAGAAAAATCATTGAAATGGAATATCATCTTGTGGATGAATAAATTAGCATTCTTTCCCATATCTCTCATGATGGTGATTCATTTGACCTCATCAAGAAACCATTTTCAAATATTGATATTCCTCCTGTCAATATTGCACTCATTAATCAAGGAGAACCTTTGGATGACCATGAACCCGATGATTTTCTTCTTTCTGGATTATATGGTAATTGTTGTTCAAATAAGTTGGATGAACCTTTGTTCGTACATGAAGATTTGGATTTTTTAAAGTTTCAAAAGGAGACTGACACAATTATCAAATATTTTCTTTCAAGAATAACTCCTTGTGATCAAGAAGATGACTTGCTTATCATTGATTATTTTTGCTGCAATATTGTAGATCTATCTTTCGTTGAATTTCATGATGTGAATATTGAATCTTGTTTTGATAAGTAGTACCAAGTCTCCTTAGAGTTCAAAATATAAGTCAGGTGAGTAGGGCACTTCATCCAAGGCTGATGGTTATGTCAAGTCCCTATTACCGTGATGATATTCATGATTTTGGTTAGTTTTTGTTTCTTCTGCATAACCTTTTCACCAATGTCATCACATGGGATTATGATGTATTCCTAAGGGATGCTTATTTTATTCACATAAAAAATTTCAACCCACAAGGAAGGAAATTTATTTTCATTATTGAACTTCCATCACTTCATCCCTTTTCAGGAAATTCTCTAATATGTAGTGGAGAAACATAGAAGAATCTCAATGAACATTTTCCATCATTCATCCAATATTACTACACACACGCCAACTTGGATCATGTTAAACCTAAGAATATCATGTATGACATGGATCTGTCTCTCTGTAATCTTTTTGGTATATCTTGCCCTAAAGGTTGTTTCTATTATCCCTTTGTAGATTTATTAGAAGAATCCTTTCAGTTTGGGCCCATGTTTCATGGCTTGTATTTGCACAAGATTTTTCGAGTCTTGTATGGTCATAAGCCTAGTGATTATTGTTGTTGTTGAGTCCCCCATGTGGTAGAGAAGTCAAGTGTAATGCATTGTTGTGTTTTCACTTCCTTTTTTCACATTTCAATGAAAATGTTTGCACAATTACTCTTGTTTAGTGCATTGTTTTTTGTTGTGGTTTTGCATGATCACACCTTATGGTCTAAAGGTTGGGAGAAGCTTCTATGGCTGCAATGGAAGTTCCACTTTACATGATCCGACCTTGTTTTCTTTAATTTAAGATAGGCTAGGTTGCATGTAGTTATATGCATTACATTGTCTTTTCTTGATCGTATTTCGGTTTTAGTCTTTCATTTTCATGGACTGGCTATTATTTTGTGAAAGGAAAATTGAATCAACTTGCAACTATTGGCTTATATATCACCCTCTTCCCTGATTTGTTTTACCTCTTTCAAGTCAGTGATTTTCTGATGGAAAATATGATCCTTCAATTGGGAAACTGTAAACAAGCCATAAGACCAACATCTATGTAGCTTTCTCATTCACGCACTCGGCCCTATTAATAATGGTGCGTTCTTTCTTATCTATTTGTGTAGAATAAGATAAGGGAAAAACTTTTAGTGATTGAAGCATCAAAGTTCTAAAGCATATCTATGAAGGAACAACCTCTTCTTCTCTTAATAAGTCGAGATCCCTCTTCTGCCTGTCAGAAAATAATAAGTACCTATGCATAGTCCTATGAAATAAAAGAAAATTATAAAATGGTGAAAGAAGAGAAAGTTTTTTTGCGCAGGGAGGTGAAGCAAGCAACTTCGCTGGGGTATTGCCCAGGCTCACTGGCAGCGAAGCAACATTTGTTTTCCTGAAGTGACTCCGTCAAGGTACTATCTAGGCCTACTGGCAGCAAAGCAATGCCAGAGATGTAAAACTCACACTCTGATTATTTTATTTCACCGTACTATATTATGCTTACTTACATCAACGTGATATTGATATGGATTGCTTTATGATTGTGTTACGCCAAATAATGGAATAGAGGAGACTATATCTTTAATCAAGAAAAATGGATATTTGAAGGTAACTTATTGATCGAATCAATACTTCCTGGAGAAATGATACTTTGCACTTACAATGAAGCCATTTTAGAGAATTTGGGGTTCTCGCAGTGTGTCACAAATGTTGTCACTGCAACAATGACTGTCCAATTTTTTTTCCCATGTTAATTTGGATCCTACACTAATTTTTGTTTCAAGCCCCCATGTGTCATCATGTAGTTTGATTTGGTATTTGTGTGATATTTCCTAATGTCACACCCTCCTAGGTAAATTTGTCTCAAGCATTGTCACTTAACCATTAGAAGCATTTGAGTTAGTAAAGTCTATGCTCAGGTGAACTCAAGGTTTGTCTTGACTTAGAAACTTGCCTTATAACCATACACACACTCAAAAGGCACACAAAAGTAAAAAATAAAGAAAAAGGAAATAAAATATCTCACAAAAGAAAAAGAGCACATTGAGTTGATGAAGGCTTGCACTTGAGGTGTGCACACACTCTTCATGCTTTGAAAGTGAGCCCTACTAGGGCACACTCCTTCAGGATAAGAAAGGACACCCTACTTGGGTCTACTCCTTCGTGACAAAGACTTTCACCCTATCTAGTTGCATGCATGATCCAACTTGTCGAAAGAGGGTGCACTCCTCGAAAATAGGAATCACCTTAACTCCTTCTTAATTGATCCTTTCATCTGACGACAAGTGGCACTCATGCATGCGCTAGTTTTGCATGATGATATCTTTAAATAAACTAATCTAATCATTCCTTCATCATCATTTCATATGAGCGCACAATTGGAAAACCATCAAGCCCTTCATCAACCATTGCAGCAAGCAAGTTTCCATGCTCAAATCTTTACTGCTTTTTATCATTTCAATGTCAAATCTTGCTTTGTTTGATGTTGATTTCTTGTTTTGTAGTGTGTTTTTTGGTGTTTTAGCTAGATCTTCATCTTGCAAGTGTTTAGTTACTATCACATACAAGAAACCTTTCACATTCTTGAAACTCTTCATTTTCCACCATGCATGCGATACCAACTTATATAGCCTTGCAGATCATTCCTCTCTTATCTTAGCATCAAATTATGCTTTATGTACTTGTTTCTAGGCTCTTTTTAGGTTGAGCACACTCCCTAAGCTTGAAGCTCCTCCAATCTCGAAATTGCACCTTGTTCAACCCAATTTTCCTCTTAGATGCATGGGAACATCACAAAGCTTTTCCCTTTGACCCTTTAGAGTGCTACAATGCGCCCTCTTTTCCTTACGGTGCATGGGCACATCACAAAGGCACAAAGCCTCATCATTCATCCCTTCAACACGTGACAATGTACCCTCCTTTGTATTGAGCACATAGGTGCACTTTGAATACCCAAAGCTCCCTTTTCGTCATCCTTCGTTAGTTCGAAGTGCAACAATGTGCCCTCCTCATCTCTCGGGGCGCATGGGTGCATAGGGAAGACTTGAAGACATATTTTCTCATCCCTTCAACCCTTCAGGGTGCTACAATGTGCCTTGGCTGATTTTTCCTCTTTCTTGAGCACATTAGGGCCCTATGAAGCCTCAAATGACCATGCATGTCTCTTCGTGCTTCGAGAGTATGCCCTCCTAGTTTGCATGTGTGTTTTTGCTTGCATGCAAGATCTTTTTGGTTGTCATTCATTTTTTTATGCTCTATCATTCGTATTGAATATCTGAATGTGATCTACAAATATTGATAGGCAATTAGTTGTTTTAAGTTGATCTTGTTGTTATGAGTGTGATTCCACAAACAAGTGTTTGTGCTACAAGTGTTACTACTGTGTCTTCATTTGTTGGAGACATGCCTCCAAACAAAGTAGCCTCTAGAGAAATTTAAGGAGCAAGTACTGATGAGCCGCTTGAAGTTACAAAGTCCAATATTCCTATATTTGCAGACACTCACTGTTTTATTGACAAGTTGACTGAGGTTACCTGGAGCAAGATATACAACACGTTCTGAATGAGACATTTCTTGAGGACTTAGAAGATGTGCATGAATATATAAACATTAAGAATTCCAAGATACATAGGATTGCGTGTAGATATCATGTAATGCCATGTTTTGAAGTTATTGAATGGATAATTACACATATGGATGACTCACACCTTGTGTTACACAGCGAAAGTGGCAAACACCTCACCACCTATTATGGTGAGGATATGTAGACATATTATAACGTGCTCAAGCCCAATGAATATGTAAATGATGCATTTTACACAAGATGGGCTAACCTCAACACTATCGATGTTATCAAGCAATGGTGTCGAGAACTTGCCAAGTTTCGTCATCGCCCAACAACATTTTATCTAACAAAAATCTTAAGAGATGTATATCAATATTTGATAGCTATGTATTGTTGGATGTTTGGGTACAAGCATGTTGAGGTGTTCCAAGAGAACTGAATATATATGCTCAATATGGTGGTGAACCATGGAATATCTTTTAATTGGGCGGATATATTATCATTTGAGTTGTAGCAATGGGTGGGGCAGGTCAAATCATCTTTGCAAGCAAATCAAGTTCCAGAATTTTACATGTCTACATATCTCTTGAATGGTATCTGTGCACGATATGCATTCTCAAAGATGTATTAGAATTGGACTTGTAAAGAGAAGTTGCTAGTTTATGTCCAATGCAGGGTGTTATAAAAAAGAATCTTTAGAGGCACATACAATAGATTAGCTAAACACTTCTTTGCAACCATATTTCGCCTGATAGTTGACACTGATCCACCATGCATGACAGATCAAGTGAAGGAGTCTCTTAAAGATATTGTGGACTGGTTTGCAACTCCTGAGGGAGCTTACATCAGATGCTTCATATGTCAAATAATCCATCATCTTATGCCGAAATATGTGACAAACAAGGTGGTCATGCAGGTGGTGGAAAATCAATTGGACAAGGGACTGTCAGGATCCCTTCAAAGGAGGAAGGAAACCCCTTGTGTTATAGCTCCAAATCTCACTACTATGGTTTGTGACGCTACACTCATGGCCTAGGGAAACCCCTCCTTCCAGACCTGGTCCAAAATTTAAAAAACAGTGTTTTATCCCTTATACGCGACATTGCCCTGAGTTAAACGCGTGTATACATGGGTAGGCATATACCCAACCCGCATATATGTATTAAACCACTTTAAAAAATATAAAACTCCTTAATTTCGGGCGGAGATTGCGAGTTTTACTTGTTGATCACCTATTAGTGCCTGTGGCCCAACTGTTCCGAACCAACTCCCAACTAAAAAACTACTTTGGGAAAGGTATAAAAAGACCTCAAAGGGAAGGCCTAAGGGAGGAGAGGAGAGAGAAAGGTTATTATACTGAGATTTTTCCCCTGACCAGGTCTGAAGACCCTTGTGCCTTCTGCACTTCCCACATTTTTACAGGAAACCCTTGTTTCCTTGTGTGTTGATGTTCATCCACTACTTATGACATCATGGAGTAACTCATGGAAGGAGTTTGCTAAAGGCTTGAGGCTGGACGGATCCGGAAGGAAGCTTTGTTTGGAGCCTGCGAAAGTTGACTCAGGTGAAATTATTCCTTTTTTGCATTTTATGTCTATAATAAAATAAACACATCTTAGTTCCCGATATAAATCTTCTTTATGTTTATGATATTCATGTTGAAATTCATATGTGAATGGTTGTTTAAAGTTCATAACTAACTACCTTTCTTTATAGCATGAAGATGGTTTCGTTATAAGTCTTTGTCCATATACTGCTGTGTTCTTTGGAATTGGTTGTTTTTCAAGACAAAGGAGCAAAAGGAACTTGAAGAAGGGTTTGGACCCTAAAGGACCTTCTCAAACGTAGGACCTAAGGTACGCCCCCTCTTATCATAGAATTTGCTTATAATAGCATAATGGTTGTGTGAATGTGTGTTTCTCTGTATAGAAAACTTTTAGTCTGCTAGGGTTCTGACCCAAAAAGCCCTAGGGGAACATTTCTCTCAACAGAATTGGCGACTCCATTGGGGACAACACTCTTGTTGTTCCTAGTTTGGGTGTTTTTAGGCCAATCAGGGCTCAGGTACCTGTTTGCTTGCTGTTGTTGTGTGGTTTGTTCCTGAATTCTAAGTTTTTCTAGTTTCTTCAGTTTGTTTTTTATTTTTCTTGAAATCTTTTATACATGCCATTTTTCTTAGTTACAGAAGCGTATATACGAAATTTTCCTTAAGTTAAACCGCGTATACGTAGGTTTCCTTAGGATCAGTCACGTATACATGCAATCTGTACATAAGTACAGTCGTGTATATCTTGCAATTTTCGAGATTTGTAAATATTTTTGTCTCTGAAGGTCTGTCTGGTGGTTTGGCTTAGTCTGAAACAGTCATTTTCCAGTATCAGTTGTTTGTTTTACAACAAGCATCTTGCTCCAAATTCTCTCTGATTGTAAGGGGTATTGGTCTTGTTTTTGTTGTTGCAAGCATCATGATTTTTTGCTGAAGCACGCAAGATTTCTTGCTGGAATCTTGGCTGCTCTGATTCATCAGGGCAGAAAGATTGGTCTCAATCTTTGTGTTGAATCTTTATTTTGGTGACTTTTTGTTTGCTTGACAAAACCGCTTTTTGTGACCATCCACTTCTTTGTTTCATGAAGGTTGTTCATTGGTACTTTCTTGAAATTTGTCTGTTTAATATTTTTGGTCTTTGTTGCCAAAGCTTTCATTGCTTCTTTTGATTGTTAAGATCATCTTTAAAAACATTTATGTTTGTTGAGTTTTCATCCATTGTGTGGTGTCAACTTGCAAAAGTGTTTGTTTCCTATTCTTTAATCATAAAGTTTCAGTCTTGTTGAGAGCATTTTTGAAAAGACTCTTTTGTTGTTGCTTTAAAGAAAACTTTTTGAAAAACTTTGTTTTGCTTTCTTGAACTTGGTTTTCATTTGGTTTCCTTTTAGTGAATGAAAGTGCTTTATGTTTGTCTTGAAACTTGTTTTTAGTGTTTAGATGAAATGAATGGTAGCATCTCATATTCCATCTAGACATTTTAAGTGGAAAAATAAAAATTGATAAGCAAGCAACTTTCATTTCTTGTTTTTAGAGTTGTTTTGAATCTTGCATCAGCATATATTTATTGCATTAGGATAGATTTGCATATCTTTTTAGGTATACATAGCTTTTTTAACTTTTGTGAGTGTGAAGCGTGAATTAATGAAAAGAAAAGAAAAAATTGTTTTATTAGAAGTTCCTTTGAACCCTGTAGAAATTGCTCTTCATCGAAAAACGAAAACAAGTGCATGTGCATGTAGTTAGGTTTTTATTAATTTCTTTTGCATCAAAAACACCACTAGTTTCACTTCCGTTATCTCGTGACTTAAAGAACAACCTATTTTAAAATCAAGCACTAACTAAAATTCACTAATTTTTTTTTTTTTTTTTTTAAGTTAGATACACCAACAAGTTTAGGATTTTAGGGCCTTGGATTAGGCGAGTGGAGAGTTAACTCTCCAAGGCCATTTAAACGTCAAACGTAGGAGTCTGAATAGTGAGTGAAAATCCAATAGCGTTAGGAAGACCAGGAAAGCTTTAGATCTGGGAGTTAAGCACGAGGGTCTGTGAAGATAGGGAAGAGAGATACCCCCTCTCCTACTTGTTTGAACTTACCTCACGACTGTTCCACCTGGATTTTGCGATGAGTTGGTATCCATAGTTGCTACTCCTAGGGATATACATAGGTGGCTATGGAGGGGAATCCCGTGGCACCTGAGATTGACGTTGCATCACTCTCGACAGTACTACTGGAGGGCACCCTTGCAAAGCTTGGGGGCTTGCACCGGTGCAGGTTGTTGTTAGGAGGTTAGCATAACTTCCTCTGTTACCTTCGCTGATAGGGCTGGGCCCTCATCATCCCAGACTATCTTCGGAAGGCCCCTTAATTCACTTTCTCGTATTTTGGTGTCCGGTCCCAATCACCTAGAGTGGAAATACTTGGAAGTTGTTTCACTGGCTGTTATCTTTAGGGACTTTATAGTGTGTGCTTTGTGCTCTTAGTTGGCCTAGCTTTCAATTTTTTTTTGAGACTTTGCTTAGATCTTAACAAGAAATTCAAAGTGGCTGATCGATCACCTAGACGGTCTCGAAGACTTCGTGGTCTTTCACCACCAAGTTTAGAGCCTTCTCCTAGAAGGCGCAGAGGTAATACTACTAGTGGGTTTCATCCCACGGCAGTTGACGCATCGGGGATTGATCCTCCTCTCGGGGGCATTAGTATTCAAGCAAGGCCTGGCACTTCCGTGGAACAAGAGAGGAACACTCCAGTTCCTCCTTGAGTTCTCTTACAAGCGGAGAATAACATAGAGGTAGAAGAACTTTCAGAGTCATTAGCGGCTCCGAATTCTCCCGTACCATCTAGTCATCTAGACGTATTACAATACGTTGGGACTCCGATGCATAGACCGTCAAGTCTAGGTAACGCTACGCGTTTACCATCGATGACCACTACTAGAAGCATGGCTTCTACTAAAAGTGCTACAACTATGCAGACTCCAACATTGGTACAAGGGGGAGGAACGATTTCCATCTCCTCTGCTTCTTTGTTTGGATCTTTTGCTAGCACATCTTTAGTTGGGTCTACCTCCATTCCGTCCATGAGTGGAAATTCCAAAACCAATGCTATTGGTTATGGATTCTTCCCATTTGACACCCATTCACAGGGTATTCCTTTAGTTTTGTGTAGTGCCGCCACGTCCATGATGGGTGGATCGGCTTCATTCCAGGGTTTTCCTTTCGGAAGTGGTCAAATACCACATTCCAACCCGATGATAGGATCCATGCCTTTTTCTTCTATAGGACAAAGTAGCAATCCTTTCCAAGGTTGGACTAACCCTGGGGTTAGTGGCGCGCGAAATGGGAATCCGTTTTTCGGCCAACAAGGGAATAGGCCGTACGCCACTGTTAGTTCGTTTCAAAGTATTCCTCCCTTAGCTTCGGCTTGGAATTCGTATCAGGGGTTATCAACTCCTTATAATCCTTTAGGAGGAAACTTTGCTGGTTATGGAGGTTTTGTGGCTGGAGTTGGTCAAACTCCGAATTTTGCTGGATCACAAGGCTTGCCTTTCGGTTAAGCCAGTTCTACTGGTTACTTCGGGCAGCCTGGTGCCTTCCAAAATCCAGGTCAATCTTTTCAGAACTTTGGGATTTCTGCCCAGTCTGGGTGGAATCCCCAAGGTCTTCCTAGGCTTCTGTTTTTGGAAACTTTGAACTTGCCAGATCTCACTAAGTTAACAAACGATCCAATCAAGTACAATCCAGCTTGGCCTTCGGTCCCAACCAAACTCCCTTCGGACATTCCAAAATTCGAAGGGAAGAGTAGTGAGGATCCAGGTGACCATGTAACCACATTCCATTTGTGGTGCTCATCTAACTCCCTTATCGATGAATCGATTAGGTTGAGACTCTTTCAACACACCTTGACTGGTAATGCAGCCAAATGGTATATAGAGTTTCCAGGGGGCAGCTTTACATCTTTCGTTGACTTAGCCAATATTTTCTTAAATCATTTCCAGTTGCCTGTCCGTTATGATGCCGGAACTGAACTACTGGCCACTTTTCGTCAGGATAAGGCAACTCACATTTCTGACCATATTCAGGAATGGAGATGGAGAAAGAGGCTCATTAAAACCAAAATCCCTCTGGAGTACCATCTCGAATGGTTTTTGAAATCTTTACAACCTGAGATCTCCAAGGATGTCTCCATGTCTGGAGTCTATTCTGAGGAGCAAGCCATTTTTAGGGCCTAGCAATTAGAATTGATATACTTTCAGTTTGGGATCCTACAAAAATACTTGCCAGATGCTCTTGGGTCTAAGGTTGACATAGCTAAGTCGAAGCCAGGTCCCCACACGGATGGTATCGTTGGGTCGGTAGACACGAATGCAGTGAACTTGTTGAGCCAATTGCAACAATTGTCTTTACAAACTGCTTCTAACAACCAAGTCACATCATCTAACCCTCTGGCTTCCCAAATATCTTTGATTAATGTCGTCCAATCTGATAACCCCAAAGGGAATCAAAATTCCAATGGGAAAAAGAAAGGACAAGGTAAGAAAAAGAACCAGGATGGGAAAGTTGACGCAAATAAATCCGTCAATAATGTTGGTGGTGGTAGAAATGAGTCTAGAAAGAAAGTCAAGTTTCCATGCAAGTTGTGCAGTGGAGACCATTTAACTCATCTTTGCCCCAAGATGAAGACGCTCAACGCTTGTTAGGGCAGTAAGGGACTTCTAGTTCTCAGGCTGTGTTAACCAACCCTTTTCCCCAAGGGTAGCAAATGCTTGCTGGCGTGAGTTCAAATCCTGGTACCTCCGCAGGGGGCAACCAGGAAGGAGACAAGTCATCAAATGTTTTCATGATGGGTTCTAACGCTAGTGTGGCCACATGGTCACGTGATTATGGTGAAGGTGAAACTTCCAAGAGTAAGTCAGTTCCTGAAACTAACAACCCACTAAATATTGAGCGACCTTCTATTGAGACTATACCACGAGTACCGAAAGGTTCCGCTAAATGCGCGACTATCAACCCTAATATTAGGGCAGCCCAGAATTACTCCATTGTTGAGGATCTGGCTCAGAGTCCATGTGCTATGTCCGCTTTAGAGGTTCTCCAGTCATGTCTTGCTCAAAGAAGTGCCTTGTTATTGGTAATGGGGACAGTGGATCCAAGTAATTCCTTAGCTCTCACTTTTGATATGAATAATGTGAAAAAGAGACTTCCTCATCACTTGGCTTTCCAGATAAAGTCTACTTACCAGAAAAGGAATATTTTTCGGATGGTTATAGATGAGGGAGCTTCCACGTGTGTCATGTCTATGTCATGTTGGAAGGCCATTGGATCATTGTCGGTTGTGCCTTCACCCACCCTCCTGACAGCGTTTGATGGTCATTCTCATAGGCCATACAAGATTATCCTAGCCTTTCCTATATGTGTTGGAGGGAAGGTCTTTAATATTGAAGTAGAAGTCATAGATGCTAACCTAGACTATAATATCCTCTTAGGAAGGAACTGGGTATACGAAATGGATGCCATTGTTTCGAATCTATTTCATGTCGTTTGCTTTCCTCATGAAGGGAAAATCGTTAAGGTTGATCAATTGGATTATTCTCCTGTCGATCCTCGAGCAACTTCAGACTCTACTATTCCCTTAGTGGATAACCCCCGTCCACCTACTAAAAATTTAGGAGTCGGGATGTACTCTTCATTAATGGGTACATTTGATCTTCCCCCTCCAACGGCTAGAATAGATACAATTTCATCCTCCAGGGACCCTTTATGGAGAGAGTTTGTACAAACTCCTTATTCTTCGGATCCTGGAACCTTAGCTTCATTTGTGACCACATCAGATGATGATAAGGCAGGTGGAATAGAATCTCTTATGTCTTTAGTAGAACCTAGATGTGAATCTATCGATAGCTCTGTAGATAACCATTCTACTCCTTCCTCTGGGAAAGAGATAGATGGTGATGTTGCTCATTCTCAGACCCTTGATTCCACTTATGCATCGGATTGCTCGGATATTCTTTTTCCATCTGATGAAGCGATATTCGAAGTAATGATGGTTGTAGGTCGACCTTTGGAAGATTTACATCGTCAGTCACACTTTTATTCCCCTGTGCATGAAGTCAAATCCTGGTCCTCCAGTCTGACTAGCGATGTTTTTACGGTCCCTTTGGCTCCAACACAGTTATTTGCCGAAGGAAGTATATTGATTGGTTTGATCATAGTACCTATAAACATCCCTAGGAGCAAGTTGGCGAAGTCCCCTGACGGGCTCTACCTAAAGAAGTACTTTGCTTAAGTAGGAGTTAGGCAATGGCTTCTTTGTAAATTATGTATATTTGTACATATATCATCGAGATTTTTTGATATCAACACTTTTTGGTCTATTGTGGTAGGTGTTGATGGATGATTTGGTCTATTTTGGGTTCGCCGATGGTGCTAGTCGGCACACTCGGAATCTCACTTCCGCAACTTGGGTACTATATTATCCAACTGGTCAATTGATGGTATCAAGAGGCGTATGCATTGGTCCCACTTCAAATAATATGGCTGAGTATACCACCGTTATTAATTTACTATCCGAGGCAATTTCTCACGAGATTGACTCGTTGGTAGTTTATCTTGATTCTCAATTGATAGTGTCACAATTAAACAACATTTATCGGGTAAGGGATCCATGTTTATATCACTAGTATTTAAGGGTGAGGTTGTTGCAAAGATCATTTGTTTATATTAATTATTTGCACATTCCAAGGTCTCATAATTGGTTAGTTGATTCTATCGCTAATCAAGCATTATACTAACACATCAATCATTCATCACAATAAAAGCAAGCATCAAAAATTCGAACTGTATA
>APFE030279697.1:0-37704 GCA_000404065.3 Pinus taeda
CTGTCACTTACAATAATATTTGGGTTTCCATGTAGCTTTTGAACTGTTTCCATAAATGCAGTAGAAACTGTACCGACTTTAAATGGATGTGATAATGCACAAAAGTGTGCATAGTTGGTAAGTCTGTCAACTACCACCATGATGACACTCTTTCCCTCAAACCTAGGTAAACCTATGATAAAATCCATTGAAACCTCCTCCCAATGTTGGCTTGGAATGGATGAAGGTTGTAATAGACCCGGTGTCTTAATGATTTTCCAAGATTTTTTGGAGATTTGGAGAAATAGATGATTCCAATGTGGAAACATCTAGCAAACATAATTGTGCAATTACACCTATTTGTTCCTTTTTTATAAGATTTTTCATACCATTAGAGCTAATTATCTTTCCCAGTTTCCCTACAATACCCCTTAATTCAACTTCCTTTCCTTCCATAGAAAATTTCATGAAAAGTTCTTGAAAATTACAAGCTATTGTACCCAAGGATTGTAGCCATTGGACTCCTAATACAACATCATCAAATCCCATTGGAATGGAAAGCATTGGGCTAGTCAATACATATTATCCCATGTATAGCTTGATATTATGGCACTTTCCAGAGAAATTTTTTGTTCCTCCAATGCAACCATCACTTGACACTCTCGTGCTGGATATAAGAAGCAATTCAATTTTTTTTCTACCTTACAATGAATAAAATTGTGAGTACTTCCTGAATCAATCAACACTATTACCATTTTATTCCTGATTTGTCCTTCTATCTTGATGGTTTGAGGAGTGGTAATTCCCACCAATGCATTACACGATATGGTTGGATTCATTTTTTCTTCATCTAGGCTTTGTTCCTGGAGTATATCCTCTTTTTTTGACCTTTCTTTCTCCTCTTCTTCCTCTTCACAATCTATGTAGAATAATTTCTTCTCAGCACACTTATGACCTTTAGTGTATTTGCTATCACAACTGTAACAAAGCCCTTTTTCTCTTTTTTCTTCCAATTGTTGTGGTGTCAACCTTATAGGTTGTGGAAGACTAGCGGCAACACCACTTCCGTCTTTATAGATGTGAGTGGTATGCTTCCTGGTTGCCATAATTTTGCTTTCCATTTTTCTTGCTAACCTGAATGCCTTCTCTAATGAATCAGGTTCCCAAAGGCGAACATCATGTTGGATATTATCCTTTAAAGACCCTTTGAACACATCAATCCTATGCTCCTCTGGAATATCTTTTACCCTTATGTTCAATTTTTGGAACTCCTCAATGTGCTCCATTATTGAACCCTTTTGTTTGAGACTTATCAATTGGCTAAAAAAAGTGTTGCTTTTTGTATCCTCATAATGTGCTACCAATTCTTCAGTAAAAATTTCCCAAGTGATAAATTGTTTACGAGAGCAAAGCCATTGATACCATACAAACTGATTTGGTTCCAAATATAAAGTTGCAATACGTACCTTTTGTGTGTTTTGCACATTATTGAGACCGAAAAATTGCTCTGTCTGTAATATCCATGTTGCGGGATCCTTGCCATCAAACGTCCTCATATCAATTTTTAGAATATGGTGGGTCTTCGATCCCACATTAGAGTCTATGATATCATGATTAACATTTCTTTTGTTTGCATCATGAGTTTTCTTTACTACCTTTTCACCATTAGTAAGTATTTCTTGTAGAAAATTTATCAAATCTGTCTTCAAATCTGCCATGCCTATCTTCAAATTTGTGTTCAAATCTATCTTCAAATTTTCCATCTTATCTTCCATGCCATTCATCTTAGCTTCCATGCCATTTATCTTATCTTCTGTTAACTTTTGTGAGAGTGACATTTGTTGCACTTGTTCTTGTAATTTTGATATATCATGTAACATTTCTTCCTCTTCTTCATGAGTCATACTAGAGCTTTCAGGTTCCTTACTAGGTGTTTGGATTTTCTTTCCTCGGGGCATCAGTTACCGATAATAATTATTTACTATGCCCTTTGAATTCCTTCAAAATAATTTTTCAAACCAAGCTTAAGCAAGAATTTAAAAGAATCTACACACCTTTTTTCACTTTGTAGGAGCTCGATATTGCCTCTGATGTATCTCTGTACATTCAAATCATCCAGTTATAAAATTGTGATATATAGTAGCCCCCTGTGTCCTCTTTCCAATGCCACTAGTCTGATCCAAATTGGATTCTCTGAGGAAGAGTTATGCAAAATATCCCACAATGACCTTCTTATAGACTAGTTCAGTAGAGAGAACTTGTACGACGTGCCACGAGTCACTGTTTCAACCTTTGACTCTAAAAAAAATACATAAAAGAAACTACAGTCCATCATATTTCTGTACCTTGTGACGAAATTTCAATCCGATGCTCAGAGAGAAAGTTATGACGATTTTACCCAGGTCACATGTTTGGAATGTAATTCAGGAGTCTACAAGAAGACCAACTTCCTCAGATCATATCTCTGTAAATATAGCGCAAATATTTCTGAAATTCGGACCTCAGATTCAACGCGATTTCTTCTCAAATGGTTTTTTGTTTTAGCTTCTGAAACATCACAGAAAAAAAGTTATAGTGAAAATTCCACGATGACCTGTTTGGAGCAGCAAAACCCTAGAATCCAAAGTTCTGATACCAAATGTTATGGAACTAGCTCAAGAAAAATATAGAAAAGATAGATCCATGCCTTAGAATTCAGCCTCTTCGAGGGGGCAACCTCCTTTACATTACATAAATGAACAATTCTTGGATGATACAAATGACAAAACTCCTTTCTATATATAGGAGTCTAAGGAGTCACAATATAACCCAGCCGACCTAACAATAAAATATAAAGCCACAAAAATAACAATAGAGGGATTCTATGGGGCACAATAATAATAATATGGGGACAATAGGGGCGCAACAATATTAATAAGGGATGCAACTACAATATTAATGGGGTAATCACTAGTATTATAGGGACCCAACAGTATATACCAAATGTTTATACATTACATCATCCATCCCATGCATAGTGGGGAAACAAAATAGGTAGTTTCATGACTTTGACAATAAAAGATATACATGACATAGAGACCAAATGTCTAAAACAAGAATAAGATAGTTATCAGCAACTATCATCAGCAGCATCTATCAATCACCATCCAGACCAATAACCATGATCTCCCTTTGAACTTGTTCCACCTGAATGAAGAACAATAGTGAATTTGTACCAAGACCTTCTAAGATAATTCCAACAATGCATTACTATAAGTATATGATCCCCCTGGATCTGTGCCAGATGATCACAGTCAGACCCATATTAGACTCCTTTCATTCATTGTTTTTCTTGAAACTAACATATACGTGACTGTATCTATAGCAACCGATGTATGTACGCGGATACACTTCATGAAACTCGCATACAACCACTTCTCTCTGAAATAGATAAGTTTTAACAACAAGATGATGCATCAACTACTCCCAACTTCTATATGAGATATTCAAATGTTTCTCTAGGCAGTGGCTTGGTGAATATATCAGCAACCTGTTCTTTGGAGGGAACATACTCCAATTTGACCTTTTGTTCAAGCACTTGTTCACGTAGAAATGATATTTGATGGGTATGTGCTTGGTCTTGGAATGCATGACTGGATTCTTTGAAATAGTGATTGTACTTGCATTATCACATAGAATGGAGATGGGTGGAGTACATGTGATCTGAATGTCTTGCAATGTTTGCATCATACAAAGGAGTTGTGTGCAGCAAGATGCAGTAGCCACATATTTTGCTTCAGTTGTAGATAATGCAATTGAACTTTGTTTCTTGTTGAAGCAAGACACTAATCTAGAATCCATATAGAATGCACCATCACTAGTGCTTTTTCTGTCATTCACGCTTCCTACCCAATCTGCATCTCTATATGCATGAAGTTTAAGATATGTATCCCTAGGATACCATAAACCAAAATTCTGAGTTCCTTGAAGATATTTGAATAGCCTTTTGACTGCCTGAAGGTGTGATTCCTTTGGATTTGCTTGGAATCTTCCAACTATTCCCACTGCATGTATGATGTCTGGTCGGGTACCTATTATAAAAAGCAAACTACCAATCATGGATCTGTAGGTTGGTTGATGTATTGTTGCTAATTCATCATTTGAGTTGATACTGCATCCTATTACCATGGGGGTACATACTGGTTTAGAATATTTCATGCCGTATTTTTTCAAGATCTGCTTGAGATACTTGGTTTGTGATAGAAAAATACCATCTTTATTTTGTTGAACTTGTAGGTCAAGGAAATATGTGAGCTCACCAAGCAGGGACATTTCAAATTCTTGCTGCATTACCAAAGAAAAGTTTTGACTCATGGCTTCTTCATTGCTACCGAAAATGATATCATCAACATACACAACAAGTATTAGCAATTTATCATTATCAATCTTTGTATATCGATTGCTATCAACTGATCCTTTTGAAAATCCTTGTTGATTGAGGTATTTGTCAAGATGGTAATACCAGACCCTTGGAGCTTGTTTTAGACCATAGAGAGCCTTTCTGAGTCTGCATACAAGTTTTGGATCATTTCCAAGGATGAATCCATCTGGTTACTCAATATATACTTCTTCTTCTAAGTCTCTATTAAGAAAGACAAATTTTACATCCATTTCGTATACTTTGAATTTTTGAAAGCTAGAAAGAGCAAGGAACATTCTTATGGCTTCAATTCTAGCAACAGGTGCAAAAGTTTCTTCAAAATCTATACCTTCTTGTTGAGCATATCCTTTACAAACAAGTCTGGTCTTGTTTTTGATAACTTCACCATTTTCGTTTAGCTTGTTTTTTAGTATCCATTTGGTTCCTATGATATTCTTATCATGAGGTCTAGGAACTAATTCCCATGTATTATTCTTTTCAATTTTCTCAAGTTCTTCATTCATGGCCTTGACCCAACATTCATCTTTACATGCTTCATTTACATTTTGAGGTTCAATGGAGGAAAGCAATGCTAGATAGCTTGAAGCTTATGTAATAGTTCTTCTTGTTGGCACACCTACCTCTTTCTGTCCTAAAATTTGAGTCTCTGGATGATTTTTCTAAACATACCTCGATGGAGTCTTTTCTTCTGCCGTTATCTATTATTCTGGTTCTTCATTAGTTTCTTCTTCTTTAGAATTAGCCTGATTTGGTTTTTAACTGCTTTGGATTTTTTCCTGCTTCATCAACCACAACATCAATACTTTCAATAATTTTCCCAAGTATTTTATTATAACACTTATATACATTACTTCAGGAAGAGTAACCAAGGAGAATTCCTTCATCTGCTCTGGGTTCAAACTTGCCAAGTGTTTCATCATTCCTTTTGATGTAACATTTGCTTCCAAAACTTTGAAGTATTTTACAGTAGAAGTCTTACCATACCAAAGTTCATGTGGAGTTTGAGTATTGTTTACCCAAATGTTTGCTTTGTTGAGAATAGTGATGGCAACAAATGCAACTTCACCTCAGAAGGTTGCAGGAGTTCCAGACTCATCTAGCATGGCACGAGCCATTTGTTGAATAACTATGTTCATCCTTTCTACCACTCCATTTTGCTGAGGAGTCCTTGTGGTGGAGAATTATATTTTTATTCCATGCTCTTCACAAAAGTCAAAGAATTCATTTGAGGTAAATTCTCCTCCTCGATCAGATCTGAGGCATTTGATTTTGCAATCTGATTCATTTTCAACCAAAGCTTTGAAGGCTTTGAACTTTTCAAATGCTTCATATTTATGCTTTAGAAGTCTTATCCATCACATTATGGAAAAATTGTCAATGAAAATTATAAAATATTCTTCTCCACGCGGTGACTTTTTCCTTGATGGACCACATAAATCAGTATGAACAAGTTCAAGAGGCTTATTAGCTGATCCTTCCTTCTCTGGGAAATGTGCTCTAGTTTTCTTACCAAATCGACATGATTTGCATATTGTATTTTCTGGAATGTTGATATAAGGAAGATCATGAACAACCTGGAATTTGCATGCTTTCCTTATTTGAGGGAAGCTTAGATGCCCCAATCTTCTGTGCCATAGCCAATGTTCATCATTCTTTCTTAGATAGCACTGTTGTTGTCCTCCCTTGAGTATGTATAAATTATTTGGAGTTCTTATGCCTTTGATCACAGTTTCTCATGTATCAAGCTCACGAACAACACATCCATTTGATCGAAATACTACTTCATTTCCTTGATCACACATTTGACTGACACTCAATAGGTTATGCTTTAGACCATAAACATACATAACATTCCTAGCTTTAACCTTTCCTTTTAAGAGAACAAAACCTTTACCTTTTATGACAGTAGGAGTGTCATTTCCAAATGAGACCTTCTTTTCCTTTTCTAAGGCATTATATGACTGAAGTTTTTCTTTATCACCTGTCATGTGTTTCGAGCATCCACTGTCGATGTACCACTAATTTTCTTATCCTTCTACATACAAGGCTATACCACATCTTTCTGTTTGCGGTTCTTTCTTTTTCCATGTTTTGGAATCCAATGAAGTTTTCTCCTTCTAAGATTTTTGCCGAAATTTACTCCTACATTCAGAATCTTCATGACCAAAGTTGTTACAGATAGAGCATTCTATTTCATTTTCAAGAGGAGAAAAGTTATTGTAGGTCCTTTTCATGATCCCAGTCAAATTCCTTTGTTTTCGTGCTTCTCTAGTCATTATGGCCTTGTAAGCAACACATTGAGCAGCTTTGTGTCCAAAGTTATGACATGAAAAACATTGGCCATTAAATAAGTTCCTGCGATTATCGAATATACTAACTTGGTGATTCATTCTTCAAACAGATTGAGTATGATTTACCTGAGGTTGGTTGTAGCTTATGTTCATCCTTGAAGTAGATTGAACCCGATTTACCTGGTGATCTGCTTTATGCATTTGTTGATGATTGTCAAACTGTTCACTTCTCTTTGCTGCATCAAGATAGCTTTTAGTGGAGGTTGACGACTTCTGTGCTTGAGATGCTTCCTCAGTATATCCAAGACCTGTCTTTATCAGAGGGGAGTTCTACACTTTGATAATTTCATCTAAGGTTTATGATCCTTTAACAAATCTGAGATTGAGAGCTTTTGTTTTCTCAAAATCTTTTCTTAGACCCACAATTTCACATTCTAGTTTTTCATTGTGTTTTTCTCTTTTAGCAAGTTGGAGTGTCAGAGTATCTATAATCATATTATTTTCTTCTAAACAGATTTTGAGTTTAGATATTTCTTCATAAGGTTCATATTTATCTAAAGCATCCAAGAAATCATCATCTTCAAAAGCCATAAGAAGTCTATAGTCATTACTATTTTCATCTTCATCACTATTTGATAACCCATTGCTATCTTCATGCATATAGTAGCTCTTCTTACTTACATTTTGTTTCCTATTCCATTTTGTTGATTCCTTACCTTTATCAAGCTTTTATTTATGAGGACATTTGGCTGCATAATGACCGACTCTTCCACAAGTAAAACATTTGAAAGGTAGTTTACCTCTAAATCTTCCAGAACCCCATTGAAGGTGTTAGAGTCGGTCTTGTCAGTCCTCCGTCAGAGATCAAAACTCTTTTTGCATTTCATTTTTAGGAGTCCCGCTCCATTCACCCAGTTGCATTCTGCTAGGGGCATGCCATAATTTGACGGAAAAGGTCTTGGTAGTCATTTCCCCTCATGTCTGGCACCTACTGGCTTATGTCTTTTGTCAATGTTCACTAAAGTCCATGACAGTCAAGGTTTGGTCCTTTAATGGACAAAAGTCATTGTCAATCATTAGGTCTAGGGATTAGTCAATTTGGTCTTCAACCATGTCCAATAAAGCCATGCAGGCCAGAGGGAGGCCCTTACAAAGTTATGATTCAGAGATTTTCATCGTCATGTTGACAGATTACGACTGTTCTTCAAAACGTTGTTTTGAAGAAAAGTCAAACAGTGTGTCATTTGTGATAATTTTCAAAAATGTCTCCAGTTGATCTCTTTAGGCACAATCATGTTTTCCATGACCAAATGCCCTGTCATACAACCCCTACAAAAAATGCCGAAAATTTCATCATTCTAGCTAAAAAATTCAAAGGGAAAAGTGAAATTCAGTGTTGCATTAACTCGGTGAAAAGAGCCAAAATGAAACATTAGCAAAGTGGGTTTTTGAAAAGAAAAAATTTAACCCATGACTCCCAATGTATTTATAAAGGATTTTCATAAGCAAACAAAGTCATTGTGCAACTCAAGGTTATAGAGAAGAATTGAAAAGTCATTGTGAGAAGCTAGTGCGTGGTTGGAGTGAGATTGGAAGCGTTTTCCAGAGCGCGGCACACACACAGAGGGGCGCGGCGCACATAGAGAGCGTGACACACACAACACTACCCCACAGTTTTAATTTAACACGGGCACGGTGCATATACAAAGCACGGTGCACTGGGTTTGCTGCGCGGCGCACACCCACAAAGGCCCGAAATTGTGCCAAATTGCATCAAATTGCCTTTGCAACCCTTCAAATCGACAGGTAGGGTCTATATCTTGATGGCTCATGTATTTTTATGAATGTGATGATGGTTTATGGCGGTTTATAATTGCAAGAAAAAATGCCTAAACCCTACCAATTGAAAATATTAAAGCCATTTCTCTAGGGTTGCAAAATTGTGGTGTTGATGCCAAGGCTCCTCTTTCACCTCTCATTTTTTCCCCTCCTCTCCATTTTTCCCTTCCCCCCTATCCCATTTTTCCCTATTTTTCCTACCCTAAAACATTGCTAAACGCCTATTCCCTATTCGTCCACTCATTGGTCAATGTAAACCCCGAAAACCCTACCCTATAAAATCCCCAAACCCTCCTACATATCCCGGAACAAAATTTTCCCCCATAACCCTTATTCCCATCATATTATTCCCCTTCCTAACACTCCCTTTTTCATTGTTCCCCTTGGTGGTAGATATCACAACAACACCTAGTCTCATACCATCATCAAAGGGCAGTCCAAACATAATACACATATAGCAGTCATGGCATCTGAGCATTCATCGGAGTATGAGATCGAGACCCAAAGTGATTCATCCTCAGAAGAACAGGGTCCCCGGAGACATCACAAAAGTGGAAAACATGTTAGGGATGAGCCAACTACCCTTACAGAATTGCAAGTCTGTCCTCTTGCTATGTCATGTTTCCAGCATCTATCATGTTTTGAATTTTGTCAAAGGGTGGCTAATGTTAGAGTTCATCATGAGTTGGCCCATCTTTTTGTGCTTCACCTACATGGAGGTCACTCTATCTTGGCCGGGTCACCTTCACATTGACACCCGAAACTATCTCATTAGCAACCGGCATACCGAATGTTGGAGAACAGTGGCACAAGAAACAGAACGCGGATAGGCAACATTATGAGCCTTACATTAAGGCCAATTTCCTGAGGCAGCTCCAAAGAGTTTTTCCATTCAGATATTTGAAAGATGAATATGCTCCACTCATGAAGCTGATCATGAAGTACTTCAGCTGTGAGGGGAGGTTCTCTCGTCTATATGCCTATCACATCAGGTTGCTCATGCAGTTTACCAGGGTACGGATGATGAACCTCCCATTTTTCATTTGCAGGAACATAGAGAGGATGAACACCTTCATGCAGCACAAGACCCCTCAGCAGCAACTTAACAATGTTTATCACTTTTCTTTTATCCAGATTTTGGTGGATCATCAGTTGGGATTGCAGGGCATTACTTGGGATGAATTCATCTCCCGTGACCTCTTAAGAACTTCATAGGTATTATCGGATTTTGAGCATGAGATAGGTGTTCCTTCTCATCAGTATGAGCACCATGAGACCACTACTATGCCAGTATTCATCACATATCAGAGAGGCGGTAGGCATTTGTTTGCAGCAGCAAAGCGAGTGTTATCTCCACCTGGGGTGGAAGGGGCCTCGCTTCCGACATCGGTAACACAGGTACAAGACAAGGGCAAGAAGCCCATGCATGACGAAGGCCCATCAGGTGAACAAGAGGCCGACTTCATCCTCATTCATGATGATGATGCAGATGAGGAGAGTGCCAAACTCAGGAGGACCATCTAGGAGCAGAAAACGGAGCTCCAAGACTTCTCACTCAATTTGGAGAGGGCAAAATGGATTTTCAGGTATTTGGAGTAGACGAAAAAATAGCTTGAGGACCAGCATGAGATCGTGGAGCTGCAAAACATCTGTGAGAATTGCCAAGCTGCCCAACATAGGAGGATTGAGCTCACTCCATTGGAGCAAGAGATTAACAATGACCGAGAGTCTTGGCTTGCATGCATCAACCTCCACCTTGAGAGACTGCTAGAGAAGGCCGATAGGGACAAAACCATACTGAGGTGGATGGTCTATCACTACAGGGAATGGAACATGAGTTCAAAGGCTCGGATAAGGAGTTTGAAGGCAAAATTGAGCAAAGCGACAAAGAGGAAAAAGAGGCAAAAAGAGAAAGATCGGCTTCGAATCTTGGCTGAATCATCTGTGGCCCAGCATAGTACCTCTTAGAGAACCTCTAGCCCAAATTTCAAGAAATTTGGGGCAATTTGGGTCACATGGAAAATTTTTGGTCACAACACAGGTTTTTTCTCCCTATGCGCCGTGCCACTGCCGCGACGCTTAGGATTGGGAGCTCCAAATCACAAATGGCTTGCATTTTTGGATTCAGCATGAAAAATCATGCCTGCTGGTGCATGGACAAGAAATTTGGGCATAATTTGAGTCCACAAGAGGTCAAAAACACTCAAAAAATGACCTCTCTGCCACTATTTTGACACACAGGAAGCAGTCTTGGGAGGATGAAGATTTGGAGGGCCAAATGAGCACCAAATTCAGAAATTCCTCTTGGGTTGGAAAGTAGACAGGCCAGGCTTTCCAACAAGCACACTTGGGCACAATTGGGACTCCTACAGGTACCTCAAAACAACCTCCAAAGTGGCATGGCGCATATAGATTTGGGCATGGCGCATATAGAGAAAAAGGCCAAATCACTTCCGCTTCGCGACATTTCGATTCTCAATTTTCTCCAAGTGGGTTCGCTAATTTACAATACACTTTTTTCAACACCTAAGGCAAAGTTTAAAGTATTTTCACTCCAGGTTGGCTTCTATCCAAGTGGCAAAGGAAGGCGAGCAGTCAACCAAGCCATTTGTCATTTTTGTAATGCTGCACCTGTAACTAATGGTTGGCTTTCCACTTCCACTTTGTAATGATTCAAAAAACTCCCCAACTCTTGGTCGTTCTATTTCCTCATGGCATAGTCTATTTATTGTATGCAAACCATTTGCAAAGGGTTAGCTGGGTTGTAATTTCTGGGAGACCGTGGGAGAGAAACTCAGTTCTTCATTGTATATTTTCACAGAGGATTAATGAAAGGCAACGGCTCCGTTTCATGAGATTCATGTGGTTGTGAGTGTAGCAAATGTGTTCTTTTTATGTTTCATATGTATTTCGTTATGTTTCAAAGTTCAGTCATATTCATTTCGAGTGAAATTTTCTAAGTTAGATAAGGTAGAATTCATGTTTATTGATTTGCCTGTGGGAAAGTTTCACGCTATGTTTTCTTCTTCTGTTGAAAAGGATTCATGTGTTCAGGCCCTTTTCACCCTCCTAAACAATCTTTCCATTCCTCATTACTTCAAACTTAATTTCTAGACTTTCCGCCTGTCTTGCCTCACGAAGTAATCTGTGCCTTTGTGTTAAATTCTCTGCTCATTGTTGTTCGTTGGTTCCATACATCCCAGAAACCCAGTCATTCATAAAAATTTGTTTCTTATATCCATATTTGTTTACTAGCCTAAAATCAATATTTCGCTGTAAGTCATCTCAGGCCATATCGTTTATCTATCCACTGAGCGTGACCCAGAGAGAGCCCTCTCCTATTATGGTAGGGCTAGCTACCAGACTGAGCGTGGTTTTTGGTTACCCGGAATTTTGCCTTCCTTCAGCCTAAGGCAGATTTAGGTGCTAACATAATGGCGACTCCATTGGGGACGAAATTACTCCCCTTACTTCTTCATAATATTAAGCTTCCGGATGATAAGTTTAGGATTTGATAGGCTGAGTGAGTAGGTTGTGTCCTTTGATTTTTGTTAATAGCACGTTGGCTTCTAGAAGATATACCAGAGCTAATCCTGATCCAGATCCTCCGCAAATCTACGGAAATCCCAATTTGATTTCAATAATTCATCGTCAAGAGAGCTCTATATCTCTCGTGTTCAAATCCCATTCATGCCCTGACATTTTTGAATATCTTGAAGAGCTAGATTTTGATGAGAAGTTTGAAATATCGTTATTCGAGACCAAATCTGAAAGGGATGTTTACTCTACTGTCCACAATCCACAGTTTCTTGTAGACTTGGAGATGGAAAGGGCTAACCGGTCAATTGATAATTACATTGTAGCACAGCTTCAAACTCCAATTGCTAGCCCCCTACAAACTACCCACACTCCTCCAACACCTCCAAGGCCAAACCCACCAAGAGTGATGGCTGCTCGTTTTGCACCTCTTTTTTTGCCTCAAGTTTTAGATGATATGACCGCAGATTATCAAAGCAAAATCTCATTTTTTGATAGCACTCCTAACAGCATTACTACTTAGCAACATGTGGACAGAATGGTAGACTTCTACATGAACTTCATGAGATCGATGCAGAGAATGTGGCAATGAGACTCATTGTACAGACATTTGCAGGTGAAGTGAGGAAATGGTTCAAAGGTTTTCCAGCTACACGTATCAATACCTTGGCTGACCTACAAAGACAATTTTTAAACCGCTGGGAAGTGAAAAAGAATCCTCTTCAACTTCTGGCTGAATATGAGCAAATAAAACGAAACGCTGGTGAGTCAGTCCAAGACTACTGCATTAGATTCAATTCTATTTATAATGAAATTCTAGATCATTTAAGGCCACCTGTGGGGCTAGCCATGGTGAATTTTCCAGATGGTTTTGATGCTGACATGGATTATCAATTAAGAGAGAGAGATCTGGCCACAATGGAAGACATGCAGAAGATAGCGGTCAGCGTTGAAGCAAATTTGCTGACCAAGAGAGCTAGAGCAAAGGCAGAGAAGAAGGTCACCGTAAAAGAAGAATCTTCCTCGGTAGATCAACTACTCCAGAAGGTAGATCAGATGCTTGAAAGGGTGAAAATTGACAAACCTAAGCCACAAGTTAGAAATCCTAACTTTCATGGCTAGCATCAGCCACAATACATGATAAGGCAAAGAGATCAGCGAGCCCAAGAGCAGACAGCACAGCAGCCAGTACAGCCACCTTTGTAGCAAAATTTTGTGCATGGACTGGAGTCAAATGAGGACGAGAATATAATAGGTGAAGGAAAACACCTCTTTACTCCTGATTATTTTCCTATTTATCACACTGAGGATGAGGAGTATGCAGAGAGTTCGACTGTACACAAAGATGTAGATTTCATTCTAGCAAATGACACCGTCTTGGACGAAGAATCAGATGAGTACCAAAGAGGCTATATGAATTCTCTATCCGCCCAGCAGCAACGATATTCACTTAGAAATAGAGATTTTCCGGTCAAACCAATTCAGAAAAGGAAGGATGTTGAAGCATCAAAGAATGATTCATCAGTTACACAAAGGAAAGGAAAGGAGGCGGTTGGTCCGGAGAGCAGCAAATCGCCATCAGCAGAACAATCAAATCAGCCAATTGCATCGAAAGAAAAGGAAAGGAAAGAAATCCCAGTCAAAGAGGTAGAAAAGACTCTTTCTTTTAATTTAGAGAATGAGATTTCTAAATTGAAATTATCCATTCCCTCGACTGAAATAATGAGGAATAGTAGTTATAGAGGGAAAGTATCTAAAATTTTGAATTTCGACCCAATGTCTGACATGGTGAATGTCAAAGATGATCAACTTGAAATGATCTTTGGGCCAGCATCGAATGGTGAGTCTCCTGATAGTGATGTGCCACCTTTTTATATTAGTTTAAGATTACATGATTTTTTGTTACATAATGCCATGTTCGATTCCGAAGCTTCTCACAATCTCATGCCCAAGGCTATTATGGATAAGCTTGGTGTGGACATCACCTGGCAATACCATGATCTCTATTCGTTTGATTCCAGCAGAGTAAGATGTATTGGGCTCATCAAAGACTTGGTTGTGAGTCTGGATCAGCTCCCAATGAAGAATGTTTTGATGGATGTTGTTGTAGAAGATAATCCTCCCAGGTTTGGCATGCTTCTTTCCATGTCTTGGGTAGTGAAATTGAAAGGGACACTGCAACTAGATTTCTCCTATGCAACGATTCCAGTGTTTGGCCAAATGAGGAAATTGTATCGGGAACAAAAAATGAAATACATGATTACAAGCAAGGAGAAACCAATAAATCATCCGATTAATTATGTACATACAGATTTGGAGTCTTTTGTTTTGTATTCTGGAAGTTTCAATGATATCGATAGTCGGGTAGTAGAAGCAGATGATATTCCAGAGATAACAAAAAATTTCAGAGGAATTTTAAAGAAAGAAGAACAAAAACAGCAGAACATTGTTGAGCGATTAGCTAAACGTGATGGACAACAAGTAGACAAAGCACGACAAACAGATTTTCAACACTTGCAAGAGGAGGAAGAAGGTTTGTGGACCATGGATTTCGATGGAGCAGTGGGAAATGATGGCGCTGGAATTAGAATTTGGGTACGCAGTCCTTTCTCCGCCCCGAACAAAGTGCCTAGTAACATGCGGGTATACTCTTACAAGTTGTCTTTTGATTGTTCAAACAATGAAGCTGAGTATGAAGCTCTGATTCCTGGCCTAAAAATTCTAAGAAATCTGAATGCTAAGAGGATTTCAGTATATGGTGACTCCGAATTGGTGATTAAGCAGGTCAGAGGCGAATATCAAGCAAAGCATCCTAAGATGCGGGCTTACTGTAATGCAGTTTTAGACATCCTCAAATTATTTTCAAAATATACCTTGACATGTGTGGCTCGAATACAAAATAGTATTGCTGATGCTCTTACTAAGGAAGCAAGTAGTTTGAAGGTCCCAATGAACTCCAACAATAAATTCCAAATCCATGTCAAGCATCGTCCAACCGTTCCAGACAATCAGAGATATTGGCAAGTTTTCCAAGACAATGAGGAAATTGATGATTTTCTGTAAAACAAAGGCAAGTTCAAAGAAACCTCAATTGATGTAGAAAATGACGATGGTAAAGGTAATGGTACAGATGAGGTGCAGATTAATGAAATGGATGTGTTGCAACTAAAGAATAACGTTATTCCTAAAGGTTTGATACCTTTAGAAGAACTCTTTGATCAAGATGATGTAGCCCGAAAACCAACATTGCAGCCAACAGAGAAGGGTGTGGAAGAGGTCAATGTCAGAACAGCTGCTAATCCTAAATTGGTAAAACTGTCCAAAGCATTGCCACGAAAGATCAAGGACAAATATATCAGTTTGTTGTCTTCATTTGCAGATGTTTTTGCTTGGGACTATTTTGACTTAAAGACATACGATACCAATATAATTCAGCACACTATACCCATCAAGCCCAATCGGAAACCATTCAGACAAAAGTTGAGAAGGCTAAATCCAAAGCTGTTGCCATCAATTGAAAAGGAGATCAACAGGTTGTACAAATCAGGGATCATTGTTCCCATCAGATTTTCGGATTGGATCTCTAATTTGGTGCCTGTACACAAGAAGACAAGTGAGATTCGCTTATGCATTGATTTTAGAAATCTCAATAAAGTTTCATTGAAAGAAAACTATCCACTGCCCAAAATGGACCATATACTTCAGTGAGTAGTGGGAGCATCTCGTATGTCACAACTTGATGGTTATTCCAGATATAACCAAGTTTATGTCCATGAAGATGACCGAGACAAGACAACGTTCACTACTCCATGGGGAACCTTTCATTACGCTAAAATGCCTTTCGATTTGAAGAACGCAGGTGCCACATGTCAGAGTGCAATGGACTTAGCTTTTGCAAATGAGAAGGATGTCTTTTCGGTTGTGTATCTGGATGATTTGACGGTGTTTTCCAAATATGATGAAGAGCACATGTACCATCTAAAAACCGTCTTTCAAAAGTGTAGAAAATATGGCTTGTCACTGAATCCAAAAAAGAGTTTGTTTGCCATGGAGGAAGGCAAACTACTCGGGCACATTATCTCAAAAGATGGCATTCGTATTGACCTAGCACGTGTGCAAGCAATTCAGCAAATCAATCTGCCCCGGAATAAGAAATAGATTGAATCTTTCAATGGTAAGATGATTTTTCTACGCTGCTTTGTACCTAACCTTGCTGAGCATCTAAGAGAAATTACAAACATGCTTAATAAGGACAGCCAAGTGAAATGGACGGAAGATGCTGTAAAATCTTTCAATTTAGTCAAATTGGCTCTTTCTTCAGCTCCCGTTCTAGTTAGCCCAGACTACACTCAGGATTTCATATTGTTTTCATTTGCTTCGGAGCATACTATGGCAGCTGTGTTATCGCAGAAAAGAGATGATCACGAAAGACCCATTGCATTCTTCAACAGAGCTATAAGAGATGCTGCCTTAAAATACAACATCATTAAGAAGCAAGCCCTTGCACTTGTGAAAGCGTTGAAATATTTCCGGGTATATATTCTACATTCTCATATTTTGGCCTATGTTCCTAACGCTGCTATCAAAGATGTTTTAGTGTAGACCGATCCAGAAGGAAGATGAGGCAAGTGGATTGCAGCCTTGCTAGAATATGATGTGGAAATAAAGCCCACAAATCTTGTTAAAGGATAGGGATTGGCAAAGTTAATGGATGAATCAAACTTGCACGCCTTGGACATAAATCTGATCACTGCTATGTCTGATGAGAATGAGGAAGGATCATCAATTCAGGTATCTGAAATGTTTTCTCTTTCTCCGTGGTATTCAAATATCATATATGTGCTTAAAAATTTGTCACCACCTCCCGGCATGACTAGAAACAAAGCGAGAACACTCAAATTGAAGGTTACCAAGTTTTGCATCCTAAATTATGTACTGTATTGGAAAGATCCCGGTGGCGTTCTGTTAAATTTCTTGGTGCAAAAGGAAGCAAAGAAGATCATGGAGGACTGCCACCAAGGAGACTGTGGTGGTCACCTTTTTTGGAAATCAACAACAAATAAAATTCTGAGAGTAGGATACTATTGGCCGACATTGTTTGCTGATGTATATAAGATGGTCAAGAGTTGTCATAAGTGTCAGATTTTTGAAGGAAGGTAGAAGTTACAGCCTTTACCACTTAAGCCTATTGAGGTGAGTGCCCCTTTCCAGTAATGTGGGTTGGATTTCATTGGTGAAATTCATCCCGCTTCTTCCAGTCAGCATAGATGGATCCTCACAGCGACAGATTATTTCACGAAACGGATCGAGACAATTCCCACCAGACAAGCTACATATGCGGTAATCATTTCATTCCTTGAAAATAACATCTTGTCTCTCTTTGGTTGCCTGAATAAGTTAATCACTGATAACGCAACAGCTTTCAAATAAAAAAGGATGGTAGAGTTTTGTCATAAATATCACATCATTTTGGGTCACTCAACTGCCTATCATCCGCAAGGCAATGGATTTGTGGAGTCTTCAAATAAATCATTGGTCAACATCATCAAGAAGCTACTGGAAATAAATAAGAAGAGCTGGCAGAAGAGGTTGGTCAATTCACTTTGGGCAGATCGGGTTAGTCAGAAGAAATCAATTGGTACGTCACCTTTTGAGCTTTTTTATGGAGTTGATACAATGTTTCCTACCTCTCTCACAGCTCTGGTAGTCAAATTTCTCTAGGAGGTCGGCAGTGAAGAAGATCCTATGCAGAGAAGGTTGAATCGAATGGTCCACTTGCAACAGACCAAAGAAGAAGTCTTCCAGAACACCTCCAAGTTGTAGGAGAAGATTAAGAAAATTTATGACAGAAAAGCAAAGGCGGATAAATTTCAGTTGGATGATGTAATGCTCAAGTGGGATGCAAGGAATGAGGAAAAGGGTAAGCACGGTAAGTTCGAGAACCTCTGGAAAGGTCCCCTCAAGATTGTAGCATGTCGGGGTCAGAATGCCTTTCTTCTGAAGGAAATGAACAAGGAAGATTGTCTAGGAGGGCCGATCAATGGTGGGCTGCTCAAGCGGTACCATTTTTGAGTTATTAATGTTGCTCCACTGTCATTGTAAATACCATTTTATTTCAGTTTGGTTTGAGTTTGTTAACTTAGTCTTCAAGTCATTTCAATATAAAATTTGAGTCAGTTTTTTTTTGGTCATTTTAGTTTCATAAATGAGTTAGAGTCTTGTGTTATTGTCGAAATAATGACTCCATAGCCCAATGGATGAAGGCACTGTCTAGCTCTTCCAGAGATCTGCTATTCTTGGCACCTCCATGGAGCTACCATCCCCCATTGGAGACAATGTTAGAGTCGGTCTTCTCAATCCTCTGTCAAATATCAAAACTCTTTCTGCATTTCATTTTTAGGAGTCCCGCTCCAATCACCCAGCTCCATTCCACGAGGGGCATGCCATAATCTGACAGAAAAGGTCTTAGTAGTCATTTCCGCTCATGTCAGGCACCTGTTGGCTTAGGTCTTTTGTAAATGTTCACTAAAGTCCATGACAGTCAAGGTTTGGTCCTTTAATGGAAAAAATTCATTGTCAATCATTAGGTCTAGGGATTAGTCAATTTGGTCTTCAACCATGTCCAATAAAGCCATGCAGGCTAGAGGGAGGCCCTTACAAAGTTATGATTCAGAGATTTTCATCGTCATGTTGACAGATTACGACTGTTCTTCACAACTTTGTTTTGAAGAAAAGTCAAACAGTGTGTCATTTGTGATAATTTTCAAAAAGGTCTCCAGTTAATCTCTTCAGGCATAGTCATGGTTTCCGTGACCAAATTCCTGTCATACAACCCTTGCAAAAAATGTCGAAAATTTCATCATTCTAGCTAAAAAATTCAAAGGGAAAAGTGAAATTCAGTGTTGCATTAACTCTGTGAAAAGAGCCAAAATGAAACATTAGCAAAGTGGGTTTTTGAAGAAGCAAAAATTTAACCCATGACTACCAATGTCTTTATAAAGGATTTTCACAAGAAAAAAAGTCATTCTGCAATTTAAGGTTATAGAGAAGCATTGAAAAGTCATTGTGAGAAGCTAGTGCGTGGTTGGAATAAGATTGGAGGCGTTTTCCAGAGTGCAACGCACAAACAGAGGGGTGTGGCGCACATAGAGAGTGCGGCGCACACAGCGCTAACCCACAATGTTAATTTAACACGGGCGCAACGCATATACAAAGCGCGGCGCACTGGGTTTGTTGCACGGCGCACACCCACAAAGGCCCGAAATTGTGGAAAATTGCATCAAATCGCCTTTGCAACCCTTCAAATCGACAGGTAGGGTCTACATCTTGATGGCTCATGTACTTTTATGAATGTGATGATGGTGTATGGCCATTTATAATTGCAAGAAAAAATGCCTAAACCCTACCAATTGAAAACATTAAAGCCATTGCTCTAGGGTTGCAAAATTGTGGTGTTGATGCCAAGGCTCCTCTTTCACCTCTCATCTTTTCCTCTCCTCTCCATTTTTCCCTTCCCCCTATCCCATTTTTCCCTATTTTCCCTACCCTAAAACATTGCTAAACCCCTATTCCCTATCCCTCCACTCTTTGGTCAATGTAAACCCTAAAAACCCTACCATATAAAATCCCCAAACCCTCCTACATATCCCTGAACAAAATTTTCCCCCATAAACCCTATTCCCATCATATTATTCCCCTTCCTAACACTCCCTTTTTCATTGTTCCCCTTGGTGGCAGATATCACAACAACACCTAGTATCATACCATCATCAAAGGGAATTCCAAACACAGTACACATACAGCAGTCATGGCATCTGAGCATTCATCAGAGTATGAGATGGAGACCCAAAGTGATTCATCCTCAGAAGAACAGGCTCCCCGGAGACATCACAAAAGTGGCAAACATGTTAGGGATGAGCCAACTATCCTCACAGAATTGCAGGCCTGTCATCTTTCTATGTCATGTTTCCAGCATCTATCATGTTTTGAATTTTGTCAAAGGGTGGTTAATGTTAGAGTTCATCATGAGTTGGCCCGTCTTTTTGTGCTTCACCTACATGGAGGTCACTCTATCTTGGCTGGGGTCACCTTCACATTGACACCTGAAACTATCTCATTAGCAACCGGCCTACCGAATGTTGGAGAACAGTGGCACAAGAAACAGAAGGTGGATAGGCAACATTATGAGCCTTACATTAAGGCCAGTTTCCTGAGGTAGCTCCAAAGAGTTTTTCCTTTCAGATATTTGAAAGATGAATATGCTTGACTCATGAAGTTGATCATGAATTACTTCAGCTGTGAGGGGAAGTTCTCTCGTCTATATGCCTATCACATCAGGTTGCTCATGCACTTTAACAAGGTACGGATGATGAACCTCCGATTTTTCATTTGCAGGAACATAGACATGATGAACACCTTCATGCAGCACAAGACCCCTCAGCAGCAACTTAACAGTGTTTATCACTTTGCTCTTATCCAGATTTTGGTGGATCATCAGTTGGGATTGCAGGGCATTACTTGGGATGACTTCATCTCCCGTGACCTCTTCAGTACTTCACAGGTATTATCGGAAGTTGAGCATGAGATAGGTGGTCCTTATCATCAATATGAGCGCCATGAGACCACTACTATGCCAGTATTCATCACATATCATACAGGCAGTAGGTATTTGTTTGCAGCAGCAAAGCGAGTGTTATCTCCACTTGGGGTGGAAGGGGCCTCGATTCCGACATCGGCAACACAGGTATAGGACAAGGGCAAGAAGCCCATGCATGAGGAAGGGCCATCAGGTGAACAAGAGGCTGAATTAATCCTCATTCATGATGATGATGCAGATGAGGAGAGTGCCAAACTCAGGAGGACCATCCAGGAGCAGAAAACGGAGATCCAAGACTTGTCACTCAATTTGGAGAGGGCCAAATGGATTATCAGGTATTTGGAGTAGAGGAATAAACAGCTTGAGGACCAACATGAGATCATGGAGCTGCAAACATCCGTGAGAATCGCCAAGCTGCCCAACATAGGAGGATTGAGCTCACTCCATTGGAGCAAGAGATTAACAATGACCGAGAGTCTTGGCTCGAGCACATCAACATCCACCTTGAGAGACTGCTAGAGAAGGCTGATAGGGACAAAACCATACTGAGGCGGATGGTCTATCACTACAGGGCACGAAACATGAGTTTAAAGGCTCATATAAGGAGTTTGAAGGCAAAATTGAGCAAAACAAAAAAGAGGCAAAAGAGGCAAAAAGAGCAATATTTGCTTCGAATCTTGGCTGAAGCCTCTATGGCCCAACATAGTACCTCTTAGAGAACCTCCAACAATTTTGGTCACATGGCAAATTTTTGGTCACAACACAAGTTTTTCTCCAAATCACAAATGGCTTGGATTTTTGGATTCAGAATGAAAAATCATGCCTGCTAGTGCATGGACAAGAAATTTGGGCATGATTTGAGTCCCCAGGAGGTCAAACCCACTCAAAAAATGACCTCTCTGCCCCTATTTTGACACACAGGAAGCAGTCTTGGGAGAATGAATATTTGGAGGGGCAAATGAGCACCAAATTTAGACATTCCACTTGGGTTGGAAAGAAGACAGGCCAGGATTTCCAAAAAGCACACTTAGGCACAATTTGGACTCCTACAAGTACCTAAAAACAACCTCTAAAGTGGCGTGGCGCATATAGATTTGGGCACGGTGCATATAGAGAAAAGGGCCAAATCACTTCCACTTCGCGACATTTAGATTCACAACTTTCTCCAAGTGGGTCCGCTCATTTACAATACACTTTTTTCAACACCTAAGGTAAAGTTTAAATTATTTTCACTCCAGGTTATCTTCTATCCAAGTGGAAAAGGAAGGCAGGCAGTCACCCAAGGCATTTGTCATTTTTGTAACGCTGCACCTATAACTAATGATTGGCTTTCCACTTCCACTTTGTAATGATTCAAAAAACTCCCCAACTCTTGGTCATTCTATTTCCTCATGGCATAGTATATTTTTTGTATGCAAACCATTTGCAAAGGGTTGGTTGGGTTGTAATTTCTGGGAGACCGTGGGAGAGAAACTCAATTCTTCATTGTATATTTTGACAGAGGATTAATGAAAGGTAGCGGCTCTGTTTCATGAGATTCATGTGGTTGTGAGTGTAGCAAATGTGTTCTCTTTATGTTTCATATGTATTTCGTTATGTTTCACAGTTCATTCATATTCATTTCCAGTGAAACTTTCTAAGTTAGATAAGGTAGAATTCATGTTTATTGCTCTGCCTGTGGGAAAGTTTCACGCTATGTGTTCTTCTTCTGTTGAAAATGATTCATGTGTTCATGCCCTTTTCACGCTCCTAAATAATCTTTCCATTCTGCATTACTTCAAGCTTAATTGCTATACTTTCCGCCTGTCTTGCCTCATGAAGTAATCTGTGCCTTTGTGTTAAATTCTCTGCTCATTGTTGTTCGTTGGTCCCATACATCCTAGAAACCCAGTCATTCATAAAAAATTGTTTCTTGTATCCATATTTGTTTACTAGCCTAAAATGAATATTTCACTGTAAGTAATCTCAAGCCATATCGTTTATCTATTCACTGAGCATGACTCGGAGAGAGCCCTCTCCTATTCTAGTAGGGCTAGCTACTAAACTGAGTGTGGTTTGTGGTTACCCTGAATTTTGCCTTCCTTCAGCCTAAGGCAGATTTAGGTGCTAAGAAAAGGTTCTTGACAAAGTTTGCTTCTTCCTCTCCTTCTAAAATATGTCCCGATTCTTTCAGCTCCTCTTCCTGAAACTTTAAATGTGTCTTCTCTCATATCTGATGGACCTCCTTTTCTCATTTTGAAAGCAGTTAAGACTCTGTGCAGCTGTGTGATAGTAATACTTTGAAGATCTTGATTTTCTTCTATGGCAGAAACTTTTGATCCAAACTTAGTAGACAAGGATCTTAAAACCTTTTCTACTAAAGTAACTTCTTTTATCTCTTCACCCAAGTTTTTCATGCAATTAACAATCTCATCTATACGTAGGAAGTAATTAGCTATACTTTCATCATTGTGAATTTTGAGAGTTTCATATTGAATTCTAAGAGATTGTAGTTTGCACGTTTTACCTGATTGTCTCCATCATAGCTTAGAATGATCTTGTCCCATATTTCTTTGGTGGTTTTGAGCTGCATAACCTTGACAAATTATGATTGTGACAGACTCCCCAATAATGTATTGACAGCCTTGGCATTGGTTTCATATTGCTTCTTACCTATCGTATATGTAGGAATTGCTGATGGAAATGTATATCCTCCTTCCACGATTTCCAAAACATCTGTTCCAAGAGATTGAAGATAGTTTGTGGTTCTTACCTTCCAATAAATGAAGTTGCTCCCATCAAGGATTGGTGATCTAACAGATCCCTCTCTTTCGTAGTTCCTCATGATGATAGATCTTCCTTCAAGCGATCAAGCTTCTTCTGAAGGACATGCTCTGATACCAATTGTTGGAAATAACACTGAGAGGGGGGGATGAATCAGTATTAACAAGTCAATAATATTTCATTTTCATATTCAAATTCATATATGCTACTTTACTTAATGAAACTTGTGTGTATACGCAATTGTATGTAAGGCAACTAGCAGATACCCTGTAAAATTATAATTTAGTTAATTCTTCATATGCTGATCTTTAATCTGTGCATCAGAACCATATAAACAGTAACCAGGAGCAGTGAAAAAAGAACAGATAATCACACACATGAACACAATATATAAGGTGGAAACCCAATGTGGGGGAAAACCACCTGCTGCAATTGTCTCTATCTTCCTTTTAATAAGAAACTTCTTTTTACAAATTTTGTACTGGTGCAGCCTTATACCAGTATGCAAGATTCTACCTATAGATGACTACAACCTTCTCTCATTCTCTAGCTTCTCCTGAAAGGGAGCTACAAACCCATAGCTCTTGTACTAGTTGATGTGTTTAGTAGTACGTAGGTGATGGCCTACAGAAGGCTACAACCTTCTCTTTTCTTCTAGGGACCACGTTTCATAAATTTTCAGACTGTATCCATCAATAACATCAATCAAACATCAAATATATCTGCATCAACCAATTTCGTTTGCACCAACCAAAACTGAATCAAACAATCACTTCTCAAAATACAGTACCAGAACCCAAGCCAGAACCCAGAACACTGCAACAGCAAATAGAAGTAGCTAAAGCATATTTTATGAGGTATATGCTACTTCAATGTGTCTAACCTATGTGCATACGCACTTTTATCAAGGCGAACCTGCGTATACGTTGTTTTGAAATTCCGAACCAGCGTGTATACGCTCCTTTGCTATAGTGAACCTGCCTATAGATCTGTAAATTATGATTTAGCCTTTACAACTATTCAAACATCAGTTATACCCAGATCATCATGTTTACAGATTATGACATGCACCAATTATTCATATAAAAGATCAAAGCCACACAAAGATACTTCACTTCAAGCCTTAAGATCTTTACCCATTAATAGAACTTATCCTTCATCAAGCACTCAGGTTCATCCTTGTTTCAGATCCAGCTATGCAGCATAACCCAATGATGTGTATTCTAGATCTTGCTCTTCATTATATATTCAATGCTTGAATTTCCTTTGCCTAATGATCTTCTCCTCCTTTTATAGTCTTAGGCCTTACTCAATACCATGGTCCAAAACCACTTAGAATCAATACCTTGGACCAAATACCTGGGGTCAACACTTCAGATAAGATACCTTGGACCAATACCATGGATCAAAATACCATTGACCAAAACTAAGTTTTCCAACATGTACACGCCTTTCCTTCCGTGAAAGTGTGTGTGTACGCTATATGCGCTTTTTGGTCTGTGAACCCATGTGTACACGCGGCTTCGTTAATGGGGAGCTTGCATATACCTCTCTTTCTTCATTCTGTGAGCCTGAACTGTGATTTGTCATCTATGTGAGTTTCCATCAAGGACAACAAATGTTTCATAGTCCCAAATCTATATCATAATGCCAACATAGTATTAATCCCTTGGGTTTGTTATTCCCTGGGTTTATATTATAAATCCCTTGGGTATATTAATCTAAGGGTTCATACTCGTAGGGTATAATATTATTGATAGGGTTTATAATATTAATCCTAGGGTTTAAAATAAATCCGTTGTGTTTATAATCATGGTCAACCACAGTCCGCCGTCACATTATGACAATGATTGTCTCAATATGAAAATCAACTATGGTCAACAATTGTCAAGAATCTTCAATCACGGCCAACCATAGTTCAATGTCACATTGTGACAAATACTGTTTCAATAGGAAAATCAACCATGGTAAACCATGGTCCATCATCGCATTGTGACAAATATTGCCTCAATATGAAAATTAATCATGGCGAGCCATGCTCAACCATGGCCCAGGATTGCATTGTGACAGTGATTGGCTGAGTATGAAAATCAACCATTGTCAACCATGTTTATATTTTTGTTTATAATATTTATTATATGGTTTATATACCTTGATTTATAATATTTATCTTAGGTTTTATCATAGGATTTTCTCAATATGATAATCAATCATGGTAAACCATAGTCAAGATCGGTGAAACATAGTCAACCATGGTCAATTATGGTCAATTATGGTCAACCATGGTTAACCATGGTCAACAATGGTCCAATATTGCATTGTGACAAAGATTTTCTGAATATTAAAATCAACCATGGCCAACCATGGTCAAGCATGCTCAACCATGGTCCAATGTCACATTGTGATAGATTGTCTCAATATGAAAATCAGCCATGTTCAACCATAATCATGGTCAACCATGGTAAATAATCATGGTCACATTATGGCAAAGATTGTTTATTGGTCCAGTTTTAGGTTGTGACAACGATGGTTAACCATGTTCCAACATTGCATTATGACAATATGAAAATCAACACTAGTCAACCATGGTCAACCATGGTCCAATATCACATTGTGACAATGATTGTCTCAATATGAAAATCATTCATGTTCAAACATTGTCCAACGTCACTTTGTGACAAAGATTATGTCAATATAAAAATAAATCATGGTCAATGATGGGCAACCGTCTTTATTCTATGATTTATAATATTTATCGTAGGGTATATATACCTTTAGCTTATAATATTAAACCCTTGGGATTAATATTATTCCCTAGGGTTTATAATCCCTTGTGTTTTTAGCATTGATCCCTTACGTTTATTAGTCCCTTATTTCTATAAAAACAATCCCTTAGGTTTATCAATCTAATGGTTGATATTCCTAGGGTATAAAATTATTCTTAGGGTTTATAATTTTAACCCTAGGGTTTAATATAAATCCCATGGGTTTTTAATCATGTAGTCAACCATGTTTAGACGTCGGATTCTCATAAAGATTGTCTCAATATGGGAATCAACCCTGTTCAACCATCATCGGCAATCCTTAACCATGGTTGTTCATGGTCAACCATTATCCTACTTCACATCGAGATACAGGTTATCTCAATATGAAAATAAACCATGGTCAACCATGGTCAAGCATCATGTTGTCACAAATATTGACTCTATATGAAAATCAATCATGGTCAATATGAAAATTAACCATGGTCAATCATGGTCAACCATGGTCCAATGCCACATTGTGACAAATATTGTCTCAATATGAAAATCAACCATGGTCAACCTTCGTCCAACATCGCATTGTGACAAATATTGTCTCATGGTCCAATGTCACATTAATTGGTCAACCATGGTCAATCATGGTTAACCATGTTCAACCATGGTGCAACGCCGCATTGTGACAAACATTATCTCAATATGAAAATCAATCATGGTCAACCATGGTCCAACATCGCATTGTGAACAATATTGTCTCAATATGAAAGTCATCCATGGTAAACCATGTTTGTTTTAAGATTTATGATATTCATCTTATGGTTTACATACCTTGGGTTTACAATATTAATCCCTTGGATTTAATACTATTCTCTTAGGTTTGTAGCGTTAACCCCTTGCATTTATAATTTAGTGCCTTGAGTTTATAATATTAATCCGATGGATTTATTAATATAAGGGTTCATATTCCTTGGGTATAATATTATTAATAGGGTTTATAATATTAATTGTAGGGTTTAATATACATCCCTTGGGTGTATAAATTCTTTGGTTTACAATATAAATTTCTTGGGTTTATAATATTAATCATAGAGTTTATATTCTTGGGGTTGAATACTAAGCCTACAGTTTACAATATTAATCGGCTGGGTTTATAATATTAATCGTAAGGTTCATGATATTAATTTCAGGGTTTAATTCTTATTTTAGGGTTTATAATATTAATCCCTTGGGTTGAATCCTATTCCTTTGTGGTTATAATCCCTTGGTTTTTTAGTATTAATCACATGGGTTTATTAAATTTATATTCCCTTGGGTTTATAATCCCATGGGTTTTTAGTTAACCATGGTCAACGATGTTTATTTTACCATTTATACAATTTCTCATAGGGTTTATATAGTTTGCTTTCTAATATTTATCTTAGGGTTTATCATAGGGTTTTCTCAATATGAAAATATATTATGGTCAACCATAGTAAACCATAGTCAATCATCATTAATCATGGTCAACATTGGTGAACAATGGTTGACCATGGTGAATTATGGTAATTCATGGTTTATCATGGTCAACAATGGTCCAACATCGCATTATGACAAAGATTGTCTCACTATGAAAATCAACCATGGTCAATGATGGTCAAGCATGGTTAAGCATGGTCCAATGTTGCATTGTGACAAATATTTTGTCAATATGAAAATCAATCATGGTCAACTATGGTCAATAATGATGATCACATTGTGATGAAGATTGTCTCTTGTTCCAACGTCACATTGTGACAACCATGGTCGTCTATGGTCAGCCGTGGTCAATGATGGTTTAACATTGCATTGTGATAAATATTGTCTTAATATGAAAATCAACCATGGTCATCCACAGTCAAGCATGGTCCAATGTAGCATTTTGACAAAGATTGTCTCAATATGAAAATCAATCATGCTCAACCATGCTCCATGATCACTTTGAAGCAAAGATTGTGTTAATATGAAAATGAGCAATGGTCAACTATGGTCAACCATGTTTATTTTAGATTTTATAATATTTATCTTAGGGTTTATATACCTTGGGTTTATAATATTAAACCCTTGGGTTTAGTATGATTCCCTTGGGTTTATAATCCATTGGGTTTTTAGTATTAACCAAGTCTATTAATAAAATGCTATTTTATTTTTAATTACTTTTATTTTATTATGAATCATTATTATATGTTTTTTTATTATGAACTTGATTATATAAATAATTATATGAATAAATTTATTATTTATGATATAATTATTATTAATATAATATTATTATAATGATATTAATTTTTATTATTAATATTTTTATTTGAAATTCAAATGTTTCAGCAGTTGGTGAGGGGATGAGGCATGTGGCCCCAGTCCTTGGTCACATGACAATATACATGACCTGGTGCGAAGGTGGAGGGGGAAGGTGGTTGGCCCAACCCCCGGTCACATTTTATTCACATGACCACATGCATGGTGGAAGCGAAGGGATGGAGCAGTTAGACTTGTCCCTGGGTCCTGTGATGAACCCTTGTGATCTATAGTGGGTGTGTCAAAGCCATAGGGGCAGGTGCGAAGTGAAACCATGGGCCACATGGCCTCCAATATAACCATTAGAGGCAATTTAGGCAGGGACTGATGCATGGCACCTTGTTGTGCCCAACCACTATCCATATTGGCCACCATATGACCAACCAAAAGGCTTTAAAATAGGCACTTAGGGCCTCATTGGCACATTTAAACTAGTGACAATTTGCACCCTTTTTAGTGAAATTTCCACCGTTCCTGTGTCAATTTGTTGCTCCACGGTCTTCCAAAAGATAAGTTTTGTTTCCTAGCTAGCAATTTTGGTCATTTTGTAGGAAACATAGCAGAGAAACGAAGAAAGTGGCCTAACTTGGTCATTTTTCACTCTTTTTGAGCCCAAGATGAGCATACATAGCAGTTTTTTGGTGTTTTAGACACAATGACAACATTATTTTTTGTGATTTGAGAATTATATGTTGATGTAACTTATATTTTGAGTATATAATATAAATGGTCAACATTGGAAGTTTGAATCAGAGACATAGCCGAGGAGGGGTGAACTCTATCATCAAATTGTTGTTTCTGCGATGCTACATATTGTTTATTTTTCTTTGGTTATTTCTGCAAAATTTAACTAAAAGCACTAAGTTTATTTGTTTTTTCAAATTGATCCATTGTTCGCAAGACATAAAGTGGCTTGGAAACTTTTTCAAGAACGTTCAAGATTTTAATCTTAAATCAATTGGTATCATAACATGCTTGTTTTAAAGGTTCGACTAATTTTACAAGTGTTGTTAATGTTAAAAAGGTCTAAGTTGATGAGAGGAGATAGAGTTCTTGAAGAACAAAATCCTTAAATTGGTTCATAGACATGAGAAACTCAAAGAACTCCATGAGTCACGACACATGACTAAGGATGAGAATTGATGTCCGAGGATGAGAGAGATTTGAGAAAGGATTTTTATGATATGTCTGAGATGGTGAAAGTGTTGTAAAAAGAGAGATTAACAAGGTTGCAACGAGAGAGTTCAATCCATCCCAAAGGTAATGGTGGTGATGGGAGAAAGCGTCTATCCCTCCACCACCTCCTCCTTCACCTCCACCATTTCCTCCTTCCTCATCTCCTTCTTCATCTCCTTCACAAAGTCCTCCCAGATATTCAAGAGGACATGCTAAGTCTCCTTTGTTAAATCTTGATATCAATTTTGAATTTCTTATGTACTATGGGGAAGCTAATGCAGAAAAGGTGGATAATTGGGTTTATCAAATTAAATTCTATTACAGGACTCAAGGGATTAATGATGATGTTACCAAGATCCAACTTCCTTCTCCTCATTTGGAAAGTGCAACTCTCATCTGGTGGGAGGCCAAAACTCTAGAAGATTTGAAGAAAAGTGGTAAAATTATCTCTTCTTGGAATGATTTTGTAGCTCCATTAAGAAGAAAATTTTATGCAATAGCTTGTATTGTATGAAAAAAACAATTATGGATTGGAAAAAGCTTTGACAAGTTAATGGTCAGATTTTTCAAAGTTACACAATAATTTAGAAGAAGAGCATTAATCTTGGGTGTGGATTTGTCTTCACAAGACACTCTCCTTAAATACATAGGTGGATTACATAGTTTATTGAGGCATACAATTCTTATGTTTAATCCCACCAGTATAGATGAAGTTGGTTGATGATTGGCATTGATTCCATTAACCTCATTAGTGATAACTTATGTTGAATGTTATTATTGTAAAAGGCTAAAAGTGATGTGAAGTGCAAAGGTTCTAATCAATGTGAAGGCCAAACATTGTCAAATGGAACATCAAATATTCATGACACAAGCTAAAATTTATATCTTTTTCATTAAACAAAAAAAGTATGATACAAGATAATCATTATTTGATGAGTTGTTATATTTTAGCTCTTTGTTATGTTACAAATTGTTTTTAGAATTGAAAATGAAGAGACAAGATTGTGAAGAGTTTTTAGAATACCAAGAGACAATGCCTCATTTCATATTCCTGGAAATAATACAAATAGCTAATAAGATTTCTTATAAAATATATAATGGGGAAAGGAAAAAGGACTTTTTGGAAGTGACGTAGTTTGCATAATACAGTTGATGAGTAGCAGAAGAAGTGGCACAAAGTGGAAAAGCAGAGTAGTATAACAGTATTCTTGATAGCAAAATTATATGTGAGGTAACCAACATTTTGTGACGTGATGCTGTGGTTGAGAGATTTATGTCCCTGTATCTGAAAGTTCCAATTAATTCTCTAGTGAAGATGGAACTAATGAATTCATGTTGATGGCCTTGGAAAAACTTGAAAAATATTTCTAGGAATATGAAGAAGAAGACGAATGTGAGGTAGACCTTGAAGGGGAGTTGATCCGTGCCCTAGAGGAAATAGAAAAGCTTAAACTAAAGAGTAAAAAGTAGAAAGGGATCCTCTTGAAATATGTAAAAGAAGAATGAAATTAGGAATACATTATCAAGTTGAAAGTTCAAATTGAAGAGAAAAAAGGTGGAAGACATTTTGATGTAGCAAATAAAAGAGAAAATCCATGAGTGTGAAAAATTGGAAGAAGTGGTGGTAAGTCTGAAGAAGAACCTAGAGAAGGTGAAAACTGAACTAAACACGAATATTCAATAGAAAAAAGGGTTTGAAAAACTAGATGTTACATTAAATTCTCAAAGTTTTCCACTCATAAAGACTGTGTTAGACTATGAAGGAGAATCCAGTAAATCCAAGACAAAAGATACAAGGACAGTCACTTTTGTAAAAGCTACTAGAGGAGAGAATGACAACTCACATCAATCTGAGAACAAAAATTTGAGCAATACTTCAACATCAAATGAACAACTACAAATAAACATTGCTGGAAAAGTACAAAGTGAAAAATGAATGGACAATCAAACAACAATCTTCCATAAACCATACTTCTTTAGTAGACAAGATTATCAAATGTCAAGATGGTTATATTCTCAAACAATATCCACTACAAGGTACATATATTTTTCTTATGGATATTGTCACTACTGTAAATATTTTGGACATAAAACCATAAATTGTAGAGCATATGTCAGAAGAATTTATTTGGGGAATTATAAGAGAAGAAAGAATGGATTCAGAGATCTAAACAAAAATGCATTTGATTCTCTCCTTGATAGCACTAAATGTTTCTATTTTCACAAATTTGGGCACAAGTCGTATGAATGTCAGCTTAAAGGAAATATATTAACATCTCAGAATAATTATAGAACAAACCAATCCATGAAATGGAGAAAGAACGAAGGAGAAAATAAACCTAATAAGTGTGACCTAGAGATATATCCTCAAGATCAAAACAATAAATGGAACATGGAAAATGCTTTCTCTAGACATATAAAAGGAGATAAAATAAAGTTTGTCACCATGGATGAAAACAAAACGCGAAATGTCACATTTGTAAATGATGAAGCAACAAGAATTAGAGGAAAGGGCACAATTATTCTGAATAATTGAAGGGAAAACGATCAGGATGTAGTGTTTGTAGATGGTCTAAAACAGAATTTGTTGAGTGTAAGCCAGATGTGTGGCAAAGGTTGTGATGTTCTCTTTAGAGCTCAAGGCTGTGAAATCAGGTCAACATCTATAGGGAAGATTCTAGTTAAAGGTGTTCACATAGAGAATAATATATATATCATGAGAGAAGAGAGTGAAAAATGCTACATCAACAAACAAGATGAATCTTGGCTATGGAATAGGAGATTAGGGCATCTCAATTTTAATCACATCATCAAATAGAATAATAAGAGAGATGTTAGAGATATACCAAAAATAAAGAAGCCTCAAAACACTATCTTCAAGTAATGTCAAATGGGTAAACAAACATGAGCGCCATTCAAAGTCAAAGATAAACTATCAAGTAGTAAGCCTTTGTAGCTAGTTCAGATGCATTTGTGTGGGCCTCCCATAACAGAAGTATCAGGGGGACAAAAATATTTCATGTTGATAATTGATGGCTATTCGATATTCACATGGGTGGTGTTCCTTAGAAATAAGTCAGAAGAATTTGAGAAATTCAAAATATTCATGGCACTGAGATAAAACCAAAAAGGGTGGAAGATAAATTTCATAAGATCATAAAGAGGAGGTGAATTTACATTAGATGAGTTTGGAAACCTATGCCACGAATTTGGCATAAAATGACAGTATACTATTGCAGATACACCTTAGCATAAAGGAGTTGCAGAGAAACAAAACATATACATTCAGCAAATGACCAGAGACAGGATGTAAGAAAGAAACATTACTCAAACCTATTGGGAAGAAGTGGTTCATACAAGAATACATATTATCAATAAGGCACATCTCACAACAAATTGTGATAATACACCTTATGAGTTGTGGCATGGGAAACACGCATCAGTTAAGCATTTTAAAGTATTTGGAAGTAAATGTTGCATTAAAAATAATGACGAAAATCTAGGAAAGTTTGATGCTCGATCAGATGAAGGAAAATTTTTGGGATATTCATAAAAAAGTAAGGGATATATGTTCTATAACAAGAGGTTCCATAAGATTGTGGAATGCATAGATATAAAGTTTGATGAAGAGATATCTTATAAGAACAAAAGAACGAGTTGTATTAATCCTCCACGTCAACACCATCATGATAGTAAATAAAATGAAGTACTAGATGAAGTATTATAAGATATAGAGACTCATTCAAAAGGATCCTCAAGACACACTCAATAGAATCATCCTAAAAATAAAATTATTGGAGATAAAAGTGAAACAGTATAAACAAGGAGGCAACTAGTAGAAAAATTTGAGCAAGTTCACATTTCTATGTTGTCACAAATAGAGGCAAAGAACTTTAGTGAGGCAAGTAATGAAAAAAAATAGATAGATGCTATGAACAAGGAGTTAGACAAAATTGAGAAAAACAATACTTGCGAACTAACACCAAGGCACGTTGGAAAGAATGTCAATGGCACAAAATGGGTATTAAAAAATAAGGTGAATGAATAGGGTCAAGTTGTTAGAAACAAATCCAGACTAGTGTGTAAGGGTTACTCACAAGTGGAAGATCTTGATTATGAAGATACTTTTGCACCAGTCATGAGACTAGAGGAAATCAGGATGTTTTTGGCCTTTGCGCGCTACAATTATTTTAGGGTGTACCAAATGGAAGTGAAGTCTTCCTTCCTAAATGGTGATCATGAGGATGAAGTCTATATGGAACAACCTAAAGGTTTTTCATTATCAAATAAGACTAACTGTCTGTAGGTTAAAGAAAGAACTATATTGTCTTCAACAAGAACCATGGGCATGGTACTCTATACTGGACAGGTACCTTCAAAAATAGGGTTTCAAGAGAGGAGGAGCTAATAATAATATGTACAACATTGTAAACTTTAAAACGAGAACTCTGGCCAAAAAACGCCAGAAAAACATCAAAAACAGTGCTAAAAACGAAAAGTGTGTATAGTGGAACGATGGTTTTTTTTTTAGGGACAATTTTGAACATGTTTTAAAAATGGCATTGAAAATGAAATTTTCGTGCAAAATATAGCTTGAAAACGAAAAAGTGATGATACTGGAATGATGATTTTTTTTAGGGTCAATCTTCAAAATTTAAAAAAAATGCTAGTAAAACAAAATTTTTAGTGTGGATAACAAAGTTGTTTATGAGGAAAAAAACACACTAATGTTTTTGGTAGAATACATTTTTATTTCCTAAGTATAAATTCAACATGTTCTCAACCATAACATGCTAGATACAAAAAAAATTGAAATTTTTTCAACCATAAAATAAAAAAGCCATGACATTATGAACAAATTACATCACTAAATGTATTCAAAAGTCATTATTTGTATAGTGAATGAAACATACATTATATCTCTAATTTAATGTTTCATTGTATATATTCTAAATAATAAAAAATATCATAATTAAGACATATAATCCAAAAACATAAAAATGACTCATAACTTCTCATTTAACACCATATGGAAATCAAAAATTTTGTTTCAAGATATGATGCATATATCAGTTAGATAAACTGTCTTAAACAATTATTCAAAATCACTCATATTTTTTACACACCATCATAATTCACATCTTCAGATGAGTGACTGGATGCTGATGAAGATGTTCCATATTCTTCTCTTTCATCAACTAATGCCCCATCTGAGTCCACATGCATGCCCATCATTTCAGGTTTCAAAAATATTCTAGATCTATGACTGGTTTCAGCAGACTCCCATCTCAACATTGTTCCTTCTTGTAACAACCTTTTCAGAATCTCTATCGTCTTGAAGCGAAGAGTTCCTCTCTTTGTTAAATTGAAGTCATAAATAAGTATGTCAACATCCTCCAATTTTAATATTACTGTGTGGCGATGATTTATATTCGTACCCTTGCTTTTTCTCTTTCTGCCATTTTTTTTGTCAACTACCATCTCTGGCTTATACACACCATTGAATGGGTGTGTATTTGTGGCATACCAATGTACTTCAACACTTGTAACATCCTCATTTTCTATAAAGACCTTTATAACTTTAGCAACCCCGAATGGATAGCCATTGGGATCTCCATCTGCTAGCACTGCGATCATGCAACCCTCCTTAATATCCTGTACCAAACCGTTGTAAAGGTCTTCCATGGCTTCACGTTGTGCATGCGATCTTCTAGAACCAATATACATCTCTCTTTCCTTTGCCTATGAAGAATTAATAATACCATGAGATTGTTGCTATTCAACAACGTTTATTTCCTCATGTGCATTAGACACATTTTGTGGCTAAATAAATGGATTTTTCAAAGGTATATCTTCATTTGTTGTTGTTGAAATGATATCACTTTGATTATTGAAAAATGACTCTCACCAAACTGAATCAGCAATGTCAAAGTACTCAGGTGTATATCTAATACATTTTTTAATTTCTTCTAGGCAATCATAATAATTTATATCTCTATTTTGTTTGTGTGCATTATGAACTTCACCAACTTATTGTAATAACAATATTTTTGATGCAAATATTCGATGATCTAGAATGAACTTCAAAAATTGCAAACCTGATGACGGTGCCCATTCTGCAATAGTTGAATGCTTCTTGCCCCATATTAGTGTTTTTCCATCAATTTTTTTGATATGAAATTGATGTTGGAAGCTAATGTCATTAATTTGTTCAATGCATTCCCCCTCACCATATGATCCAATAATAAACCTTCACATGTCAACAGTTTCTTCTAACACATCAAAAGTAGGCTTTGGCATGTATGATTTCTTAATACATTCAACTAATGATGGAAAGATCCCAACTTCCTTCCTCCTCAATGTGACTGAAAAACAACTGAACATCTGATCAATATGGTCATGAGTGTGCCCAAAAATAAGGAAACCAACCTTTACCTTCTGAAAAATTCTCAATTCAACAAGCATGTTTAGATATCCAAAAACAACCTAATTTTTGTTTTCACGGAAAGTGTTGTCCAATTCTAGATACAAAACTTCAGGAAGATTACTAGACCAATGAGAAAGCATATCATGAATTATGGTTATGGTTAGATTTGCATCATTATGAATATTTGGAGCTGTGAAGTACAACCTTGGCAACATTTTCCCATTGAAGACCGTACAACTGACCAAGTGATACTAAATAAAATTTTCCTCTTGTAAATTTTTGGGTGTGCAAACAAAATGTGGTAAAAGTGTTTTCTTCTGGTCCATACCATCAATTATCAAACACAAATATTTATTTGAATTATTATAACACTTCTTTCGATGATTGTACAACTTTTTCCTTTCATTTGTTTGTTGTTTGCGATGCTCCTAAGTTCTTTGACAATTGAATCTACACAACATAAAAGAAAGCCATTAAGAAATATGTTTTCATACTTGATGAATATACAATTTTAAAAGTTAAAGTTATGAATGCTTACCTCTTTTTGACCCTTCACATTTGTCCCTTTTTTATTTAAGAGAAGCACATGTACTGCAAATCACCATCCTTGTCTTCTTAGGAATATGGACATTGTTGAATTCTTTCTTCCATAGCTTCACAAAATATTGATATGTAATAAACCGGCCATGTTCCTCAACACCTTCTGCATATTCTTTGTATAAGTTGTAGATTTATTGTCTTGAAAAATTATCTGGAATATGTATTATCTCTCTATTTTGCATACACTCTCCATGCTTTGAAAAGAAATCTTTCATCCATGACATTGCAGTATTTGATAATGGCCCAAATTGTCTTTTATGACGTACTTCTGAATAAAATGTGGGATCCTTTTCCAAATTTTCTTGAATTCTCGAGAGATGAAAATTCCCAATCAAATGAAACATTTTGAAATCTTTTCTGCAGATAAATAAAGTCCTAATATGATAATCATAACCTGACAATGTAGATTGCATGCACCCAACTAAATATGAATTTTGCATGCTTTTATTCATTCACAAATATCTCCTCCTGCTCTCTAATGCAAATTTGAAATCCATATGTTTCAAGCAATATTTTTGGCAACATTCACTTGAAATGAGTGCGTTGATAGAACTTATTCTCGTTAGATATTTTGCTCTACCCCTTGTATAACTAGAACATCTTGCATTAATATGAAAAGGTCTGCTCCTACTCCTCGATACAATATTTCTTGGCAACATCTCCATCATTGGATCATCATTTGTATAAGGATTTTCATCATCATTAAGAGGAATGTTATCCACACTATGATTAGCTGTGATTTTCAAACACTGATGTGGAGGATATTCTTCATCTTCCCCTTCTTCAGTGCTACTGTCATAGACCTTAGAATTTAGACTCAATGGAATATTTGACTCGATGTTTATTGGATATTCTTCCTCCTGTGCATTTTCAGTGATGCTCTCATAGTCCATAGAATTAGAACTAAGTGCCAGCCACCCCGTGCCACCCCAGCGGCTTGCCCGCCCGCCCGAGGTGGTCGTGAATCGGCCAGCCACCCCGAGCGGGTGGGCGGGTCACTGAGG